>OY755170.1:23138606-23259550 GCA_963576735.1 Bedellia somnulentella
AGAAGCTCGGCCTACCTCGACGTCGTTGCCAGGTGTAGTATATGGTCTTGGCACGCAAGAAAATAATTGTCAAGGTGAAATGAATATCTCAGCATCAGCGATAGTCGGAGAGTTTACTTTTAACACTCATGTAGTTATTATGAAAAACCTTATGAATAAATTGCCAAATCATACGTTTGAAAAACCTAATTGGTCTCATATAGAGAATATCACCCTAGCAGATCCACAATTTTACATCAGTCGCCCTATCGACATTCTGCTAGGGGCCGATATTTATGCCCTTATCATGATGGGCGGCATGATAAAAGGGGAACATGAACGACCGATAGCACAGCAGACACACCTTGGATGGTTATTATGTGGCAGCGTGAAGACCTTTCAATGTAATGTCGTTCTAAAGAACATGGAAGACCCTCAAAGATTCGGGACAACAGAAGATACAGCTGACCTTTATTGTACTGAGCAGAACGAAAAAGAAACATACCGACAGGCAGATGGTCGGTATGTAGTGCCTCTGCCTATGACACCCAACCCACCTTATAAGTTAGGCGATCCCAAGCAGAAAGCTTGTGTGTTACGGATGGTATTGGTTGACCGACTTCAGCAATCATTTTTATCTAGCAGTGAATTGTCGAGTGAAAGGAGAATCTACCATCACCAGCAGAATGAGTTTCATGAAAAAATATTTAAACTCAAAAATCTGCAACAAATAGACGTAAAGAGCAAAATCGTAAATTTATCACCATTTTTAAAAGATGGATTACTGAGAGTGGGCGGTCGTTTAAAGAATAGACAAATCAGTGAAAACTTAAAACAGCTTCTTATCATTGCACATGAAGATCATTTAACGACCTTTCTTATAGATCAAGCCCTTAGAGATCTACCTCCTTGCAAGTGGCCGCTCGGCAGAGTAGTAGATGTACACCCTGGAAGAGATGGTTTTGTACGAGTCGTGAGCGTGAAAACAAAAAACGGTGTTATTAAAAGACCAATAACAAAATTGTCACCACTTCCAGCAAACGAAATCAGCACAAATACATCAGAAACCAATCAGAAACAGAGAAAACCACCAAACGTCGGCATAACATTAAAAACAATGGTAGTAACTTTCCTTACCATGTTACTTATATTACCGGCACAATGCGCCCATAACATAGCACAACTAAACAGCAATCAGAGCATTTATTTCGACAAAATATCAGACATGCATATTTACAAAGACGAATGGAAGCTGGTGGTATATTATAATATGAATCCTTATTGGGAAGGCGCTGAGATGCTTACTAAATACCTAAAAAATATTGGGGATGTTTGCCCTCACACTGAGAAGCCCTTATTATGTGACGTTATAATGTTACAGTTGAATCAAGGATATAAGGAGTTTGACCTTTATAATCATATGTTGCTCGGCCCACAAACTCCCACGGAGCATGAGCGCACGCGACGTGGACTTATTAACGGTGTGGGAAACCTGGCGCATACGCTTTTTGGAGTATTAGACGATCAGTTCGCAGAACAATATCTCAAAGATATCGAGACCATTCACAGCAATCAGAAACACATGACACTGTTATGGAAAAATCAAACATCAATAGTCGAAGCCCAAAACAATATTTTGCAAAGAGTAGAAAACACCATGGATCAACAACATAAGTACATCAACAAACATTTGAATGAAATAGACAGAATGACCAATCAACTAAAGGCAAATATTCAAGTTACAGCGAATAGTAACAGTTTTGCATTATCAGCGATTGTCACGAATTCGATGTTACAAAGCTTAAGAGAAATACAGGATAATTTACTCAATACAATAGCCGACTTGCACTACGGAACATTTAATATCCACCTTATCAGCCCGCAACAATTTCAAGATGAGTTAAACATCATATCTGGCCAACTTGGAAAAACCAAAACTTTTCCACATATTGAAGGTTAAGGCAAAAATGACCCAAAAATACTTTATTTTTGACATTCGGATACCTTTAGTTGCCAGGGATTACTACGAGATATATCGACTACATCCAATCTATCAAAATGTAAACAATAACATGGTGAACATTCGACCTATATCAGAGTACATAGCTATGAATATACAGAAAGACTCGTATTTCATTATGTCACAAGCAGACGTACTACATTGTAGTAGATACGATGACTCAATTAAGCTATGCCCATTGCAGCGACCGATATATCACATGACATCTGATAAGAGCCTTTGTATTATTGATGATGTAACGGGGCAATGTACCTTATACTCGGAACCTTGCAAAACTGTCTGGTCAGAACTTTATGAACGTAACACTCACCTATATTCGTGTTGTAAACAATGCACGGTTCGAATCATATGTGGGAGTCAAATAACATCAGAGCGGCTTAATGGAAATGGCATTATAACGTTAAGTGGCGACTGTATTATCAAAGGGGCAAAGTTTACGATATATTCGCATAGCTATCAGAGTAACAAACTCGAAATTGAAGCCAATGTATTAAAAATAAACATACCTCAAATCAATAGTATTATAGACCTACCAACCACCACAACTCAGATTTACTAGAACAGATTCGAATCAGCAACCATACACGCTTTCATCAGCAAATCAATGAGATCAAGACCCAGATTAAACAAATGAAAGACAGTGGGACCGAAATTCTTCTGAGCAATAGACCAACTTCCCATGATGTGACCCAATACGGAATGATATGCACCATAGCAGGGATCCTCATTTGCATCGGGCTGACATTAACCAGGCGAAGACTAGGCACTTGCGGAACTCGAGCCAGGGGAAGTGATATCAGCAGCGCGGCGGCGGTGACGTTGCCCGCGCAGACTCCCGCGCCGATCCAAGCGGCAGCGGTACCGACAGCGAGACTCAGAAATAAAGCGACACATTCCTCGCGCCAAATGCAGCCTCGCGTTCACCATTCCAGACGATTGGGACACACTTCAATCGAAATATCAGGGGATAGTGATAACGAAAACATAAACAATCATTACGCGAGTGTTATAAATAAGAATACCTCACCTAATTTCATTAACCATTTTAGTAAAAGTTAGAGTTTTGTGTTACATATAATTTATTTAAATAATATAAATATTTAAGGTCCGTGGTTATCAGTTAATACTATTAAGATTGCATATAAATATTTAAGTTGTTTTATCTTTTTTATGTTTAAGTTATAATAATTATGAGTGAATACTATCAGTTAATATCATATTTAAGTTGACTTGTAAATATTTAATTTATACTTTATCGCCATTTGAGATATTTAAGTGAAATGTCATTAATTAAGGTTTAGATATCATTCGATTTAAATTATCCCAAACATGTTTTTCTCTCCTGTCCGGAGCATGTACGGTCAATCACCGTACATTTTGTACGATCAGCAGTTTACGCCGAATCATAGCTATTTAGGTTAAATTAAGTTAGTTCGCATCTATCAGCTTCCGTGTGTACTCATAATTGTATTAAATCAGTAATTATATCAGTTTTATTAATATCAAAAAAAAAAAAAAAAAAAAAAACAACATCTTTATGGTCCTTCGCCGTAGACCTCGTGTGTGTGATTTTTTGTGAAGTTTTCATTGAAATTTCGTCGTGCGAGGTGATCGGACTAGCAGAACTTTAACGTGGAGTTATACAGTACACGTCACTATCGAAGATTATCAGAATATCATATCAGTAGCAGCGTTTATCAGGATTCATCATCATTTATCAGTTATCTACATTTATCAGCAACATTACATTGTGATTATTATTCTATAACAATAAGAAGAAGTCCAGGAGAAAATCATGGAAGGTTTATTATCAAAACAATACGTACTCATCAGTAATATCGAGAAAATATATATCAATTTTAGAAAAGAAGGTTCGGAACGTAGAACCTACTCAAGCATTAGCCGAAAAGTTAACAGTCTTTGTGCTTACTGGAACGAATTCAACGGCAATCATTCGCAGCTGGTCGACTATCAGTATATAGATCATATTTATTTCGGACAAAATTGGTATGCAAAAACAAACTGTTTCTATTCGGATTTATACTCCTATCTGCAATGTTATTTATCATATGTACAAGACCCCTCAAGCAACGAAAAACCCCTGCAGCCACAACTGACATTGATATCCACTGAGGAAGGATTCCCAAAGGCAGAAGATCTGGAAAAGACGGCGACATTTGGTAAATATGCGTCATCAAAAATGGAAACTGGAGCATCGCACTCGCGCGACACCGCGTCACCTCCGGCCACATCGCTGGCCGCGCCCAGCCGCGCCGCCGCCGCCGCCGCCACGCAACCGAGGAGCCCCGCGCCCCCCGCAGCGACGCAGCTACGAAGCCCCGCACCGCCGAGCGCTCACGTTGCCGCGCCACACACAAAATATAGTGCCTCTGCCAGCACTTCTAGCAAACTAGATGAGATGCTCCGTAAACAGAAGAGTAATTTTAAGGCTTTCTCTCGAACTATCAATAATATCAAAATCGAAACATTGTCAGAAAAATGGGAGTTTGAAGATACGCTTAAGATAGTTGAATCTCGTTGGAGCACTATTGATTCTCTACATTGGGATATCGACAGCGAACTTTATGAGGAGGATCTTGATTATGAAAGTACTTTCACCACTTTAGAAAGGGAATATGAGGAAATTAAGAAAGTGCTAAGACAGGAAATGTGGTCTACCTCTTATAAAACTACAATGACACCGAATATAGATATTCCAACCTTTCACGGTGATTATCAACAATGGGTCTCTTTCAAGGACTTATTCTTGGAAACCATACATAAAAATCGCTCAATGCCGAACGCTCAAAAAATGCAATATTTAAAAACTAAACTGAAGGGTGAAGCAGAAAAATTAGTACAGCATTTAAATATCAGCTCCCAAAATTATCAGGTGTGTTGGGATATCCTTAACCAGAGATATAATAATATTAAATTGATATTCAGTTCCCACATGAGTACACTTATGTCGCTGCCAGTAATGTCACAACAAACATCATTTATCATCAAAAAGATCCACGACACTACAAAAGAGTGCTTAAACGGCATCAAGAACTTGGGAGTGGATATAACCACGTGGGATCCAATGTTAGTATATATCTTGTCGTAAAAATTAGACGCTGAAACGCACAAAGATTACATTGAATCTTTAAAATCACCTCGAGATTTACCATCGTTATCAGACTTTATTGAGTTTCTAGAAGGCAAGTTTACTTCCCTTGAAGCATCTCAACGAAAACAAGATATCACCGTTGTACAGAAAGCAACCAATTCGAATTTATTTGGCCAGAAAAGATCACCGCATCAATACAACAATTATAATACCAATAGAATAAATAACAACAGCAACAAGCCGATTGGGAAATGTTATCACGTATCATCAACTTATAAATGTCATTATTGTAACGGCGAGCATTCTATTTTCTTTTGCAATGAATTTATAAAATTGCCAAATGATTTAAAATTAAAGGCAACACACGATTTACGACTTTGTATCAATTGTCTTTACGACCATAGAGGGGGCAAATGTTTTTCAACGAAAACGTGTCGTAAATGTCCAGAGCCACATAATACCTTACTGCACGAAGCGTGTGCGAAGCCATCAACATCATCAGTAGTCAAACAAGAAAATGTTAATGTTTCACAAAATCAATCAGCAGAAATTTTACTGGCCACCGCACAAATCAAGGTAAAAGGAATAGATGGCACTTATCATAACATGCGCGCTCTCGTCGACCAAGGCTCTCAAATATCTCTCATCACTGAGAATGCGGCGGAGAAGCTCGGCCTACCTCGACGGCGTTGCCAGGGCGTAGTATATGGTCTAGGCACGCATGAAAATAATTGTAAAGGTGAAATGACTATCTCAGCATCGGCGATAGTCGGAGAGTTTACTTTTAACACTCATGTAGTTATTATGAAAAACCTTATGAATAAATTACCAAATCATACGTTTGAAAAACCTAATTGGTCTCATATAGAGAATATCACCCTAGCAGATCCACAATTTTACATCAGTCGCCCTATCGACATTCTGCTAGGGGCCGATATTTATGCCCTTATCATGATGGGCGGTATGATAAAAGGTGAACATGATTTAATACCGATAGCACAGCAGACACACCTTGGATGGCTATTATGTGGCAGCGTGAAGACTTATCAGTGTAACGTCGTTCTGAATAACATGGAAGACCTTCAAAGATTCGGAACAACAGAAAATACAGCTGACCTTTATTGTACTGAGCAGAACGAAAAAGAAACATACCGACAGGCAGATGGTCGGTATGTAGGGCCTCTGCCTATGACATCCAACCCACCTTATGAGTTAGGCGATCCCAAGCAGAAAGCTTGTGTGTTACGGATGGTATCGGTTGACCGACTTCAGCAATCATTTTTATCTAGCAGTGAATTGTCGAGTGAAAGGAGAATCTACCATCACAGAATGCATGCACAGCAGAATGAGTTTCATGAAAAAATATTTAAACTCAAAAATCAGCAACAAATAGACGTAAAGAGCAAAATCGTAAATTTGTCACCATTTTCACAAGATGGATTACTGAGAGAAGGCGGTCGTTTTAAGAATAGAAAAATCAGCGAAAACTTAAAACAGCTTCTTATCATTGCAAATGAAATTAATTTAACGACCTTCCCTATAGATCAAGCCCCTAGAGGTCTACCTCCTTGCAAGTGGTCGGTAGGCAGAGTAGTGGATTTACACCCTGGAAGAGATGGTTTTGTACGAGACGTGAGCGTGAAAACAAAAAACGATGTTATTAAAAGACCAATAACAAAATTGTCACCACTACCAGCAAACGAAATCAGCACAAATACATCAGAAACCAATCAGAAACCCAGAAAACCACCAAATGTCGGAATAACATTAAAAACAATGATAGTAACTTTCCTTACCATGTTACTTATATTACCGGCACAATGCGCCCATAACATAGCACAACTAAACAGCAATCAGAGCATTTATTTCGACAAAATATCAGACATGCATATTTACAAAGACGAATGGAAGCTGGTGGTATATTATAATATGAATCCTTATTGGGAAGGCGCTGAGATGCTTACTAAATACCTAAAAAATATTGGGGATGTTTGCCCTCACACTGAGAAGCCCTTATTATGTGACGTTATAATGTTACAGTTGAATCAAGGATATAAGGAGTTTGACCTTTATAATCATATGTTGCTCGGCCCACAAACTCCCACGGAGCATGAGCGCACGCGACGTGGACTTATTAACGGTGTGGGAAACCTGGCGCATACGCTTTTTGGAGTATTAGACGATCAGTTCGCAGAACAATATCTCAAAGATATCGAGACCATTCACAGCAATCAGAAACACATGACACTGTTATGGAAAAATCAAACATCAATAGTCGAAGCCCAAAACAATATTTTGCAAAGAGTAGAAAACACCATGGATCAACAACATAAGTACATCAACAAACATTTGAATGAAATAGACAGAATGACCAATCAACTAAAGGCAAATATTCAAGTTACAGCGAATAGTAACAGTTTTGCATTATCAGCGATTGTCACGAATTCGATGTTACAAAGCTTAAGAGAAATACAGGATAATTTACTCAATACAATAGCCGACTTGCACTACGGAACATTTAATATCCACCTTATCAGCCCGCAACAATTTCAAGATGAGTTAAACATCATATCTGGCCAATTTGTTTGTTTGTAATAGTTTTTGATCTTTGTTTGTAATTGTTATTATTGAATAGTGATTTGATTACTTAATAAATAGTTTTGATAATATTTTTTACTTTCATTTTAAGTTCTAGCCTCGTTTATGATACAGGATTCCTCTCTTCTTTCAATTACTTTAAAAAAACACGCGGGATCCAGCAATTGAAATTTTAGTGCGGGATTGCATTCCCTACCCATTTCCAAGCATCCCTTTATTCTACAATATTTTTCCCACTCAATTTCCTAAAGTGAAAAGGTCCTAATTTTGCTGTTCTAAATTAAAGCCCTGAGTAATTCAATTTTGCCGTGTAGTTTCGGTTTAGAACAGCACTACCCCATTTCTTCCGGTGGGTATACGTAAGAGGCGACTAACGGTATGGGGCTATTAAGGGATTTTTGGGCGATGCGGTTGGAGACCCATCACCAACAACCTTTATTTTTACTATCTTTTCCCCACTCGAATTTCCAAAAGTGGCTGAGGAATTTCTAATTCTTTAGCTTTGGCTACCCCTTCCTGGGATTTATAGCCGTGAGTATATGTATGTATGTGTGTATATTATGTCGGTATGTATAACTGTAAAAAAGTAGTTTGTCTTCAAAGTCTTTATGAAATACTGCATAGCCTTATAATAAAAGGTACTACATAGTACTATTTAAAATAACCTATAATCACTGGACTGTACCACAGTCGTTCTAAATGCAAACCATTTTAAATCTTTGCAAAACACACCGCTTAATCTAGTAATCTCATTCCAAACCTACGCAAAGCGTTTATATTTTATCATCATCATTCTTTAATGTAGCGAAATCTCAACTCAACTATACCAAGATAATAAATGAATAAAAAATACGGACACATTTAAACAGATCAAGTTAGTCCCAAAGTATGTAAGACATAAAGAATATAAAAGAGCATGTATGAGAAGAATAATGAATGTAAGGGAAGCAAGAGAGGTTTGTCAAGATCGTGCTAAGTGGCGATCGATAGTCTCTGCCTACCCCAATAAGAATAATGGGCGTGAGTATAAGTAAGTAAGTATGTAAGACATGAATTATGTGATACTAATTTAATGATATATATAATATTATATAATACCCTTACAAATAATTTCCAAGACTAAGAAACAATCATTTATTCTCATAACATAAATGTTGCTCTAAGCGGGGATCGAACCCGCACCCTCCTGATCGAGAAGCTAGTCATCCGATCATCAGATCCACGGACGTGTCGACAAAGCCGTAATAAAATTTCATTTGCATAAATATTTCTCATTGCAAAGCAATGTAGATAGATATGAAACAAAATGTGTGCATAATTCCCCCTTTTTATTGGTATTTGATTTTTATAATGGTTAGAATTCTCTTATGATTAATACTAAGAAACAGAAAATGGTACAAAAATTGTATGTAGAATTTTGATATTAAATACTGAAACAAAAAGAAAAAACATTATTTCTGTAACATTTGTAGCAAGGTAAAGTTGGTTTCAAAATAAAACGAAAATCTAGCGATACGAAGTTTTAGGGTTCATCATTTTTTTCTTTGTTATATCCATAAATTATATTACAAAACTGTCACTGGAAAAACATTCTTCACTCAAATATATCAGAACTTACCCATTACTTCCAATTGGTATTATACAAGGCGACTTAAGCGTTTCGGCCTTTTTTAACTCATTGTTGGTCGTTGTGGGTGGACTCTCATCCCCAATTATTTTACTTAACCATCTTTCTGCTCCTAACTCGTAAAAGTGGTTGAGAAATGTTTAAGTCTGTGTCTAAGGGACATAGTATTTTATAAGACCTTAGAGTTGAACATAACAATTAAAACAACTATTCATTTTCGGATATTTAACCGCGTGTTATTACATGGTTTTTAAAGCCCGACGTTTCCCGTCTTCCCGTGACCATGATAACTAAAAAGTTCTCGAAACGTCGGGATTATCCGAAAAAAGATAGTTGTTTAATTCCAAGAGAATATGTTCGTATTAATGTAGATATTAGAATATATATTTCAGCATAAACAAAGACTCAGATCACGACAAGATTCTCCTTTAATGTAGCAAAGTTTTGGTAAAGTTAGATGCGATGCAAATAGGGCCAGGTTACGCGACATGGGGCAATCTTCTACGACACTTTGTGAACGGTTCCCTTCACAAGCTGTCGACACTTTAATATATTCCTTGTTTCTATCTACCTATCTATATAAAGTTGACGAATAAAGTTTCTTAGTATTGTCTCTGTGACATGTTTGATTTCGTATGATTTTGCATGTAAATTTGATGTGTACCATTTTGTTTGAATGCTCAATGCTCAAAAGGATCTTCTCAAATCAAAATGGCACAAATAAATTCAAAATTGTATAAAAAGAACATATTTTGTCATCATACAAGCATTTTTTTTATTATATTTAAATTTGAGTTTGATTTAATTAGCTTATATTGGATATGACTACTGCGCGAAAATTTCTGATGACCAAATTATAATACAAGTCTTGTGTAGACTCAGTAAGCCCGAAAAAATAACGTAAATTATTAATACACCTAAATTACACAAAAGTTATATCCGGTAGGTATATTCTTTCAGCACGTGAATCATCACGTGTTAAAAGAACGTCACGTTTGATGGGTCAGCTAGTATTCTAAAATACTTTGACAAAAGATTCCTCTGTGTAGGCGTGGGATTATTAATAACTTTTGTATGAAGTTTTAAATGATTTAAAATAAAACTGTAATAAATAGAATTCCAACTTTTACTAGAAACATGATATATATTATTACGCAAAATTTTAATACGTGCAAAGCTGGAGCAATGTATTAGTAGGTATTTTTATTTTTTAGTAAGTTAATAATAGAGCATTTATGAAAACATTGATGGATGTAAACGAAGCTAGAGAGGGTTGCCAGGATCGTACAAAGTGGCGATCGATAATCTCTGCTTACCCCAATGGGAACTAACGGCGTGAGAATATATATGATGAGAATATGTATGAATATGTTTCTATACGAACTTTAACAAGATGTAGTCTTGTACAAGATTTATTAATTCTCTGCAATTTGCGAAATAATATCTCCGTGGTCTAGCGGTTAAGCGCTTGGTTTCAAGTACGGAGGTCTCGGGTTCGATTCCCGAGGGGTGGTAAACTTACAAATTTAATTTGTAAGATTTAACCCAGTTTGGAAGGATATTGCAGGCTTGAATCACCTGATTATCCGGAAATTAAGATGATTCCGTGCTTCAGAGGGCACGTTAAGCCGTCGGTCCCGGCTGCTATTACGGTAGTAGTCGTTAGTCTGCCAACCCGCAATTGGCCAGCGTGGTAGACTATGGCCAAATCGCCCTATATAGGGTAGGCTCGAGCCCCTTGGTGGGGACATATATGGGCAGTGAGAAATATTTTGGTGTCTTTATTGTAACCGTAGATGATATTGCTTTTGATGTTAAAGTTAGATGCTGGCTAGTATCGAGGTCATTGCTGAAATAGATTGCAGATCCAAATATCATCATATAAAATTTATCGTATACAACCTTACAACAGGTTTTGTAATACATCTATTTGTATCACCTTTTTATTCCGGTATTGTTTGCTAGTTTCGACTGACATTTGTCAATGGAAATTTATTGCTCTTATAAGGTGGAATGGACATCTATGCTATGAAAGCTGTACTCGTATTTAAAATGTATGTTTATGCATTAATTTGACTAAATTGGTGATCGATATTCTCTGCCTTGTATAATGGGAAATAATGGAATGAGTATCTGTAAAAAGTGTAAGTATCCAATATATTAAAAAAAATATGAAGCTTGTTCCACACTGAATACTTTGCTGAAAAAAGCAACGGACATACAAAGATTCATATTAATAAAATGGCCTCATAGCCTGTCCTGCTAAAGGCGACTATATATCTTATGATGATTTTATTATTACTTTTAAAACAAACATATAAATCACGCCATAAATACATATACTCACACCATTAGTTCCCATTGGGGTAGGCAGAGACTATGGATAGCCTCTTCGTAGGATCCAGACGTTCCTCTCTAGCTTCGTTTACATCCATCAATCTTTTCATACGTGCTCTTTTATTGCTTTTATTATCATAACTAAAATACGAACAAAACAAAATAACGTTTTCATAATAAATATTCATCATAGGATTTAGGCTTTAAAAGTAATCGGTATTATATTATACAAAATATTCAAAGACAAACATAATAAAACATGTGAACATTATCAATAAAAATAAAAGAGGCGAAAGCAAAAATACAAGGCGTCCATTCACGAGCAACCTGTCCTCTCCGCCGTTGGACCCACGCTCTTCATTTCTGTTATCTGAGTTCATTCATTACCATCTAGTATTATAAAAGTCGACGGTCCGAAAACATATCGCGCCTCCATTTTTTGTCCCATCACTTAATTATCTGGATTTATATCACGATAAAAACGTTTACGGCCGAAAAGGGGTTTCTTGTATTATTATTCAAGTTTTATTTGAGTATCCTTTAGGTTTTGTGCGCAAATGGTTATTGATTGTGAGCCAGTTATTTGTTTTTACATTTATTTAGATTTAACTGCTTTTGTGTTTGTTAAGTTATGGTTTCACGATTTTCTTTCATAACAGTTATATGCATCATAGAAAAATGATTGTTTTCAACATACATATACTCACGGATCTAAATCCCCTGAAGGGGTAGCCTGAGCTAAGGAGTTAAAAATTCCTTAGGCACTCTTGGAAAGTTTAGTGGGGAAATTATGGTAAAAGAAAGGTTGTTCGTGATGCCCGCATCGCCCAAAAATCCCTTAAAAGCCCCAATACCGTTAGTCGCCTCTTACGTACACCCACCGGAAGAAATGGGGTAGTGCTTTTTTAAGCCGGCACTACACAGCTGTTTTCAACACATGCACATATACCCACGGCTATAAATCCCAAACGGGTAGCTGAAGCTTCATATATAAGAGTTCCTTAGCTAGACTTGCACTCTGATCGCAATCATTGTAAGAATACTGCTTTACTTGTAAGTTTTTATAGTTAAAATTGCTGTATTTATCTTTCATTATTGTTTTAACAAAGAAATAAATGTAAATTTCCTTAACCTTTTCTAGACATGTTGCTTATAATACCAGAACAACAAAAATAGATATAACTTGTTTCCTATCTTTATGCAGAGGAGAATTACTAATACATTTTGATACGTTGAATTGAATAAATTACTATTCAATGTTTTCAGACAGCTTTACTAACAGGATTTGTGGAATAAATATTCGTTTTACATTTCAGTGACTTTGAAAAAAATAAATAAATAAGGAACAGTTAGAAAAATGAACATACATACATATACTCACGGCTATAAAACCCAAGAAAGGGGTAGCCAGAGCTAAGGAATTAGAAATTCCTCAGCCACTTTTGGAAAATTGAGTGGGGAAAAGATGGTGAAATAAAGGTTCTTGGTGATGGGCCTCCAGCCGCATCGCCCAAAAATCCCTTATAAGCCCCAATACCGTTAGTTGCCTTTTACGTACACCCACCGGCAGAAATGGGGTAGTGCTATTCTAAGCCGACACTACACAGCAAAATGAAGAAAAAGTTAGAAAAATGAAGTGTAACATTTTTAGATTAAACATGTTAAACCATGAAATTTACGATTATTTATTTTTTTATACGATACGGTTGCCATAACAAATGGGTTTAACAACGGCTCTTTATATTAAAAAAATAATCAAGTACAATCTCAATAAAATTTGCATTTTCATTTTATGGCTCCACCTCCAATCATATATTACTTATTTACTTGTGAACTAAAACTAATATTGCTAATTGGTTAATTTGCAATCAAACTTAGTTTCAAAGCTTAATTTAAGTGATTATGTGATAAGTGAAACTGCTCGATATCACCAGGGCTCTATTCAGGATGTTTCCAGACGTACACAAAAATTGTATTATAACTATGAAAAGATGGATCAGATCATTTTATAAACATGAAAACAATTTACAAAGAAATATTTTCAAGAAGAACTTAAAATTTATAAAGCCTATAAATATATGTGTGAGTGTCATTGTGTGATTGTCAAGTAAAATGTCATCAAAGGAACATACTTATTCTTTCAAAAATCTCAATTAACCACTTTTGAAAAACATTAAGTGAAATAAATAAAGGATGAATAAAGGAAAGAAAAAAATCGACATCAGCGGGGATCGAACCCACAACCTCCGGGTATACGCTCCCGTCGCTCTGCCAATTGAGCAATAATGGCTTCTAGTGCGAAATTGTTCTTTCCTTTGTTTCTTTTACACTTTTTAAGTAGTGTTTTTGTAAGTAATTATATGATAATTAGGCGTTCTCCACATCTGCATTCTATCGCTGTGTGGCCTTCCGAATTTGTAAAAAATCTGAGGTAGGGAACGCTAACACTACAATATACAATAGGAAAATATAATCTTAATCATAAGTTTTAAATTAAGTAGGTATTATAGGTACCTACTTTAGGTATTTTCCACTCAAAATGTATACAACGATCATTTTTAGTCCTTTTCCATTCAAATTTTAAACATTACGTTCTTTTGATGTTGTAAATTTTGACTGTAATGTTGTTCTTTTAATACATGTCCTCTTATAGGGTGGAATGAAGATCTATAAAAGCTGTACTAATAAGGTATAGTGACTTTCAAAACACATCGATTAAAATAAATTTGCATTACACCTTTTGCTCCAAGTTCTATATAAGTTATTTTTTTTGCTCCGAAATGTCATGTTTAAAACAAATACAAAACCATTATTAAAATTAAAGATGCTAAATTGTTTTAATAAAATCTCTAAAATTCATCAAACCAAGGCATTGCACGTCATCACATTTCCGATAGCAATAAAAAACGCACATAATTAAAATTAGCATCGAATGTTGCAACAAAGCAGAAAATGAACTTAAAGCCACAACAATGATACACACGGTAATATAATATAAGCGGTAGGTATTGAGAATTCTTTGTTCACGAATGGCATCTGGGCTGGGTTTTAGTTAATTACTGAGTGCGAGTATGAGCCACGAACCGCCGCCGCCGCCGCCACTCCCCGGTGGTCACAACGCAAGACAAAAGGGATTCGATGCCTTCGATAACGAGCATCTCCTTTATCTTCTTATTTTAACGCTTTTAATTAGTCAGGAAAATATTTTCAAATATAAAATGCCTCGGGTTTTATTTAAGAAGTGCCTTTACGAAGGGCTTCGGGCGCGTAATCGAACTGAAAGTATGTCGGACGGTTCACTCCTGTATTACTGATGCCAGCTGTAGTAACAATAATTACTTAACTATGGCGTTTTAATAGCTTTCTTATTACCAGTCTCGTTTATTTCATTACCGCTTAGGGGACGTTTGAGAAAATTATAGCAGATTGGCGGTATTGTGTTTTTAGTTTGTTCGTGAATCATTTAATTTGATGTTACACTTTGAGGCGTTCTGTTAAAAAGTAATGGCTCCGACGTTCATGTTAAAACAGATATTTTGTTAGATTTTGATGATATGTTTCATATTTAGTTGGATGAGAACTATTTCTTCAGTATTACATGTGATGTAGAAAGCATATTTCTGCTTAAGTCGAAAGGCTTATTATAACCTAAAGGTTATGTGACTGAATCCTCATTTCTTTCCCTATAGAGAAACACCTAGTAACAATAAACAGAAATATATCTAGGACTACATTTTTAAAACCAGGGGTAGGCATACAGAACAGAACTGACGGTTCCTCAGCCACGTACAGGAGCTTAGTCTGGTGATATAATTGTGGAATTAAAATAGTTGTTGGTGGGTGTGCAGCTACATCGCCCCACAATTACATTTACAAAGAATAAATGATTATGATTATGTCACTCCTAGATCTATCTCATTAAAAAATGTGTCCTATTTAGCCAAACATTCACATCAGTTTACAAAATTGATTTAGTTTCTTTTTAATGCATAGGTCTGACTTATTAAGATATTTATATTTTAAAAAAATGCGTGACACCTTGCGAAGGAAAACGGTTTAAATTGACTAGTATTGACGTTGTAAATAATTCAATATCACCTTTTTTATTCACACACATATAATATATGTTAAATAATATAATATATTCTTTTCTATTTAGATTCTACACTATTATATTACCAGATAATGCCGGCTGATCTATAGCACACGGTAATTATTATATCTAATAAGATAATTTAAAACTGCTCCAATAGAATAATGTTAGAGAAACAGGTTGAAATACTTATTGTAACTGCCAATTTTCCGCTATGAGCAGCATTCTTTTGTAATAAATATTCACTAAAGATGTTTAATAATAATGTATAAAATATATTCAGACCAACAAAAGAGAAACAGTCATTATACTTTAAAATATTACCGTAAGTCTATCAGACACGTTCCTACGCCCAATTAAAGTGTTCCGAATGTAAAATGAATACTTAATAATGTGTTTCAAAAACATTTCATAAGGCTTAAATTAAATGAGGGCACTGTACGATAGAGAAGTATAGAAATACAAATCATCACAAAGTTACTTTATCAGGATCTGTCCAATTATATAACAGAACTTTTTAAACAGGCGCCTATTTTGTAATAACATCGCATTAAATAATAATGTGTAATTAGTACTCTGTTCCAAAGATAACAGGGCCAAGGGAGTATTTAAAAACTGTTTACAATGCCACTATGCAGAGTACAGTCGTTAACACAAACTTCTTATGGTTACTACACTTTTATACATTTTTGTATATTCATTGTTGTTTTCAAGTATTACAGCCATTAAAATAGCCTTGTTTAAGCTATTTAAGTTAACAACTTAATGAGTTGCAACTATTAACTTGTACTATGAAATATTATAACGCTGTTTATGATAATGCTGACAAAGAAAACTTTGTCGCTATCGCCAATATTATGTTTAATTTATACTAAACTAGTGGTCCGCCCCGGCTTCGCACGGATGGTGTTAAGTTTTTACACTGCTTACCCCCTACGATATTTAGCATGATGATGTATATCCTATATCCTTTTCCTAGTTCTAAGCTACCTCTCTAACAATTTTCAGCTAGATCAGTTCATCTGTTCTCGAGTTATAAATAGTCTAACTAACACCACTTTCTTTTATATATATAGATATTAAAGTTTTACCGACGTAATATGAGGATGAAATAACGCGCTTAATATAATTGCTGAAGGAGCAAAGTCACATCCACCCACACACGTAATAAGTCAATATTGAAATCACAATCCTCATCAAAAAAGCTGTAAACATCCTGCATTGTGTTATCTAAATTTCTGGTTCACCTTTCAAGATGCTACTTTTGGTCGTGACTGCAGATTTTGAGTTCCAAAGGTTTCTACCATAGTCAGCTCACTAACAAATAACATCAGCAATAAGTACATACATACATACATATACTCACGGCTATAAATCACAAGAAGGGGTAGCCAGAGTCAAGGAATTTGAAATTTCTCATCAACTTTTGGAAGATTGTGTGGCGAAAAGTAGGTAAAATAATGGTTGTTGGTGATGGATCTCCAACCGCATCGCTCAAAAATCCTTTTAAAGCCCCCAATACCGTTAGTCGTCTCTTACGTACACCCATCGGAAGAAATGGGGTAGTGCTTTTCTAAACAAGCACTACACAGCAAAAAGTATTTTAGTAATGTGAGTTACTTAAGATTTTAAGAATAACCGTGATAGCCCAGTGGGTAGAACACTCGCTTATCGTGCAAACGACTAGTGTTCAAATCCTGGGTCGGGCCTACACCAATTTGTCTTTTCTAATGACGTATGTGTGGTTAATTTATCATGGTTGTTAACGGTGAGGGAAAACATCGTGAGGAAACCCACATGGCTGAGTTGTACTTAGTCATGTGACAGTGTATTCGTACAAAACGGCGATAGGCCTGCCCCCTATCACGTGAGTACACTGTCCATGCAAAACGTGGGTACTCTGAACACCAGGTGACAAAGTCACGTGATGTTCAGAAGTATTAGTATCTCTGCCAACCCCTTCGGGGATATTCGGCGAGAACGTTTATGTTATGTTATGTTAACTTATATCTTTGAGCTGGATTCTATCACGTCATGAAACTCCCCCACTCGTAACATTTTCTAGCAATATAATTTATCAGTGTGGTGCTTTCCACAAGAAGGTAATGAACCGAAGTTGACTTTATAACTCAGGTCAAGAGTCAAGAGGCAGAGGTTTTCAATTTAACTTAATATTGCTTTTATTTTATGTGCTAAAGTATGATGTGTAGTGTCGGTTAAGTACAGCACTAACCCGTTTCCTCCCGTGAGCGATACACAAAAAGGTGACTAAATTTAATGGAGGTATTAGCCGTTGTTTGTGGGGCGACGTTGTCAGAGTCCCATCACCAATCAACCTTTAGTTTTAAATTTATGGTAGCGGCCGAGGAATTTACCTTGCTATGGATTTAGCTAAGCCTTTTTGGGTTATCAAACCGTAAGTACAATATAGCATGTGTTAAAAACTCAATACCAAATTTCTTAGATAGCATATATGACAATATATTATTTATTTATTCATTTATTTCAGACGTTACAACATCCATATATTTGTTAGTAGACAGTGAAAATTACTTGAACCTATTGTTAGTATTATTATTGTAATTTATATAAAATAATTATAAAATTAGCCAAAACCAAAAAATAATTATTAACAAAAAATCTGGCAATTATCAAAAAGTCACCACTTTAATTGATAAACATACTAATGCACTATGCTTTTATCTTCCCAAGTTCTACGATACGAAATAACTTTATTGAACTAAAATCGTTATGTTAATCTGCATAATATTGAAATAAGTTTAAACATTGTTAGTTTCTCTACGTGTCGCCGTTAAAGCTCAAATTTATCTGATCAAACTTAAGTTTCAATATATTAATTTAAGTAAATTGATTAGGAGGACCTTTGTTCGTTTATCAAATATTTGGTGTAGGGGTGCTTACGTAGATATAAATGATTACAATCATATGTTTAAACGTCAAGCTTACAAAATGAAGTTATTTATTCATAGAAATTATTTATTCCTATTAAACTCTGTCGTTAGAAAATGAAGCGTAAAGTAAAAGTGTTGTACAAAATATGATGAAAAATAATGTGGTTTTATGTGCAAGTGAGTATTACATTATAATAAACAAATCAATGCTTCTTCAATATTGTATACATTAATTTCTTTTTTTAATTATAATTCCTTAGCTCTGGCTACCCCTTCTAGGGAAATATAGCCGTGAGTATATATATGTATGTATGTATGTAATTTATTTTTTTAGTCGTGATACAACGTCCAGTAAGTATTAAATATACATACATTATTTTTGTACACAATAAGCGCACTCACATGAACTATTTTCGCGTAAATGTGTGAATCTTGATTCGCCCGTGGGTATACTAGAGAGATCTCGTTACCTCATTTGCAAATAGTAAAAACTCTTCTAGCTACTACTAAACATATCACCAGGACAAAACTTAACCTAATAAATATTTGGTATCATACTTTCTATACCACGTCAAAGAATCATCGGCGATGTTTATTCAACCACATCGCCCATCTATCTCGACGGGAAGACATGTACGTGCAATTCCTAAGCTAATACCACACTCTAACTGCTATAAAATATAGAATAAACTTAAAAAACCACAAGCATAGTAGAACAAAGAAACAAAAGGGTTGACGAAGGCGTGGAGGCGCGTACCGCAAACATATTCTCGAACGCACTTCACTGCCCGTCCACTTCCCATCTGATGAATAAATTATAACACGACGGCAGGTGGAGTGACCTGACACAAAATGTTTTGATGGAATTGTTTTAATTGGCCGCTATCTCTACCAGATCCGATACTTTGTAACAAAATATGAATTTCTGTTACGCGCCATTCACTGCATTTCATTATATATTCATTGTATCTTAATATCGATTAAAAACAAACGGTGCGCAGGGTTTTAATCAAACTAATATTTCTCGTATATATTGTTGTGCTAAAAATTTACTTTTAAAAAGGGTTGATTTTAATCCCTCGGTTTACTTGGTGGAATATCTACATGTAGATATTTGATGAATGAACATGTTTCCGCTTTTTTTTTCTGAAACTTAAAAAACTAGGTTTTTCATTGGTGTAATAATAATTGTGTTAATATAGTATAACCACATATTTGGGCTCAAACTCTACTAGATAAACTAATAGAGATATTTATATTTTTTTAAACATCACATGACAATTTCACTTGGTGTTTAGTGTAGGGCGATAGAGGTTTAGACCTATCGCCTTTTTGTACGAATACACTGTCATATACCATGTGAGTGTCCCACTCACACACACACGAGAGTTTCCCTCACGGCACACACGGTTTTCCCTCACCGTTGACAATGATTATAAATTAACCACATTTACGTCTTTAGAGAATACACATTGGTGTAGGTCTGACTTGGTATTTGAATCCACACCTCTCTGCACGATAGGTGGGTGTTCTACCTACGGAGCGATCACGGTTGTACTTACGTACAAAATATTTTGTTAGCAAATTTTATCGCAACTATTCATGTTTCTAACCGATCTACATTTACACACCTATGTGCGTGATGAAAGCAAAGAGCCACACAAAAAATATCAATGTTTTTTAATTTAAATGCCTCATTCTCACATTGTTTATGTGCATTTATGTAAATGCTAATTGCTCGACATGTGTTAACTGTATTAACTTTGTAGTGACAAACAGATCTTTTTTTTTTTGTAGCCTTTACTATAGTGTCCCACTGCTGGGCAAAGGCCTCCCCTTGTTGAGTCCACACGTCCCGGCTCTGTGCCACCTCCGGCCACCCAGATCAGATCTGCATCTTATAAATTAGATATCAAATAAATTCGCGTAACTGGAGGAAAAAATGATACTTCACACAATTGGGTACGTCATATTACAAGTCCTATCATTATTTGAGACTATTTTCGGTTGTTTTTTTTATAAATGAAGAATATAAGTTACTTTTCAACTAAAATTATAACAAAGAAAGAAAAGTTTGTATGTTTGTTTGCTGGTAATGAATAGGCACGGAAACTGACGGACTGGCCTGAGTATATTATAAGTAATAATATTACAACCTCTTGAAGAAACCAGGGCTATGTAAATTTAGCTTAAATATCAGAGAAGGTAAGCAGTGAGCGAAAAAGTCAGTTCAGTCAAAGAAAAATAAAACTAGCCGACCGAAGCAATACTAAGATCAGTTAGAATAATATTTTTTTTAGACAAAACATACTTTATTTTCTTTTTTCTTCTTTCTCATTAATATAGTTATACATTATATATTTGAGGTGCGATATTGACCACAAAATTTTAAGTTAAATAAGAAAGTGAATAAATGTCTAGTTCAGTTTTATTATTGAAAGCATTTTCAAAGAATTCATTATAACGTTGGTTCAATTTAAAAGCCTAAAACATACTTGGGATTAAAATTAATTTTATTGTCATCACGCCGGATGTTTGGTATTTAATAGATAATACAGTCGTCTGAAGTAAGAAAAACAAATTATCTTTAAGATCTGGCAACTGATAGTTTTCATCAACCCTGATGAAAATTGGCTGAGTATATATTTATGTATGTTGTTACACTTTCTACTCCTTTTTCCTTAGTATATGGAACTGTGTGTTGCGTTGTTGCTTAATAAATTGAACTTGTGACTGCGCCAAAAAACATCAACCCTTCAAAATTAGTCTAATATGTATCTTGAAAAAATCAACTCCATTCAAGTATGTAAAATGTGACTGATGTGATTCGATGCTACAATTTCACGTAAGTTTTCATTTAGCTCCTATCACGATGATAGTCTCTATAATACCAACGGCTCTAGGCGCGTGTAGCATGGCCGAATCACCCTTATAAGGGTAGGCTCAAGCCTTTTGTTTAGAACATACATTGGCCAGGATAACAATTTCTTTTAATATTTTAATGTTATTTTGGGCTTAAGGAATGAATCTATAACTAAGATAAAATCTAGGGAATTCGTGTCCAAACTGAACCCACTCGTTACCAAGACTATTTCCACGCTCCAAAACATCGGAATTCACTCGACTTATCGTTTACAAATGCTCGTAATAGTACTAACTAATAACCAGCTTTTTATTCCAATTTACTGTTCATGTTTTGCGGTGCGGCTGTTTTTACTTACGATTGTTATTTATGGGAATGTCAAATAGTGTCAATAATACACCCATTAAGTGTTGTAATATAGAAACCGCAGCGATAAAAGTTTAACTCAACCGCCGCGGTATGTAATGTTGTTTTATAATTTCTTTATTAAATTTTTGTGTTTTTAATGGAGTTAGTTTTTTGAACTGTTTTGTTGACAAACAAAAAACAATGTTATAATAAAGGTTTACACTGGGAGTGATAATGTTGTCTAAATATTTTGATAGAATTAGCAAAATTTCATCAAGCCGATACAGAAATTTCGCACATAAAAAATAAAGTCATTCACTTGACGACTTACAGGAAGGACTCATTATCGCCAATGAATGCCGCAAAAGGGCTCAAGCCTACCCTTACTAGCTTGATTTGGCCACTGTCCACCACGCTGGCCTTATGCGGGCTGGCATAGTCCTGTAATGCAATTTACTTTAAAAGATCCCTACTTAGAACATAAAGTTCTGTTACTATGTAGCATTATTCTATTGTGTATCATTAAATTTTATGTCTGAAATTACAAATAAATATTGGTAACGTGTAAGAGTGTTGACCTTATATAATTTATAAAGCCATATTCGTGTTGTTTCTGTACAGCTAATATCAATAATGAGACAGCACAAAAACCACTATTTTCGTAAGATTATAATCTGTCTTCGTCAAAATAAGAAAGGATTATATTATTTTTTTACTTTCAAAAATGACAGTTACTTCGCACACTCACTTTTGACATGCACATAGATAATTAAGTAACAATTTTCGTCGTTTGTCAAGCGATCGACGAGCTGAGGAACGTCGCTCACGCATTAATTAGAGCAAGGCTCCGGAAGTCACTCGCGTGCTTATACAGCCGATAGCGCATTGAATTATTTATACATTTAATATTGTAATTATCAAGTCTGGCCACCACTCATTATCATTTATATGTTATTGTAACATTTTATATAATAACACTTACCACGAAAAGGTTACTTTCGATATGGAGATAAGGCTCTGCTGTCAGCGTATAATGAGCGTTTGCACAGGAATCGACTGGCGGTCGAATACTAATTCGCACGACATTGAGTTTCTTGTATCAAAGTGTGTCAGTTATTTTACAATTTGTACTCGTTTGTAAAACGCGAAGATATTTTATACTGATATCAAATTCTACTGGTGCAAGGGAATTTGAATTATTAAGGTGCTGCCTGGTGCAATTGATATAGTTGACACTGATAGAAGAGGAAACGTGGAACTACTTTTATCATCAGGAACAAAAATCCTAAGTACTAAATAACAAGTTTTTCAAAACGCCTCATCTAGAAAGAAACAGATAAGACAGATAAACATCTTTCATTTTTGAGAATATTTTTTAATAAAGAGTACAGTAAATTAACAACCTACTTATCAAATTAAATGGAATAATTTATACGTCACATTTACTTTTATATCACACTTAGTACTCATAAGTACAAATACGAGTATATTCCATTTAAAGCAAGCCTATTTTATCTTTACTTAAGTAAAATTTATGGCAAATATTGCTCTATCATTCTAGTATGTCAAGTCTAGCCATTCTGGTCATAAGGTTTTGTGGCCATAAAATTTAACGTAGGAACGCAGCCAACCCTTGATTAAGATTGGTGCTGAATTGGCTACATGCCATTGCTATATTATACTAGCTTTAACAAAACTATAATCTTACATCATTAGGGGTTGCTGGAATTTTGGTTTTAACGATTGGTTTGTATTTTAGAAAAAGCTATGTAGTGTCGGCTAAGAATAACACTACACACCTTTTTCTTCCCGCGGTGGGTGATGTAAGAGGCTAGTTAAGGTTATTGAGCGATTTTTTTGTGGCTGAAGACTCATCATCTACAACTTTCCCTTACTTAACAGCTCTTTCCCTTCTCGAATCCCTTAAAGTGACTGAGGAATTTCTAATTTCTAAGCTCTGGCTTTTGGGAATTTCTAGCCTAATTTTATTTATGTATGGTAATGCTAGTAGAGGACGACCACGGAGAACACACTTGGACCAAATCGAGAGTGTGCTCAAAAAGGCTGGCGTCCGAAGTATGAAGAATAAAAGAGCATGCATGAAAAGATTGATGGATGTAAACGAAGCTAGAGAGGTTTGTCGTACGAAGTGGCGATCAATAGTCTCTGCCTACCCCAATGGGAACTAATGGCGTGAGTATATGTACGTATGTATGTATGTTTAGACAAAGATATAGAAAAATAGATACTATTTAAGGACGCTGCACTTGCAGATCACACTACAGCTTTCTTTTAATTATGGAATCATCAAGCAGTTGACTTTGAGTTTGTGATGATTAGATATATAGATAGATATTGCATAGAGTTCTAGTTAGCATACTGATGCAGCTATATCTTGTCTGAAATACATTAAGATTGTATAGACACATTGTTTTTATAATGATCGTATTGCAAAACTAATTTATTAATTACGACACTTTTCCTTATCAATGTTTCTAACCAATGAAATATGGTTTGTAATTCTCAACAAACAAAGAAAAGGACTGATTAAATTTAGTGACTTGATTTATTAAAAAACAATGAAACATAATAGATATTGAGCTCATGTTTAAAATATTTTTTTACAATCTAAACACTAATTGATGTCCTATCTATATTGATGTTTGAAAGCAAATTATAATTAAACAAATTCAATGAATTATAATTGTTGTCACTTTACTTAGAATTGAAGTGAATACAAATTTTACGCAACACAAAACCAATAAAGAAAATTTCCAAACATAAACTCAAACTATTACGTCAATAGCGAATTAAAAGAACAATGTCATACAACAAACAAAAACTTGAGAAACATCGACTAATTGTTCTATTAGAATAAAACACCCTTATCCTTAAAGACTGGGAAATTTTACTGAATTCTTTTATACATGCTATTAGCATTAGCACGAAGTTTAAAAGCATTGCTTGACCTTTTCCTGTTACACAGGTGTGGATATAAAAAAAACGATAAAAGTTCGTTACTCAATAGAAGATGCGGGTAAGGATGTGTTTTGGAAAACATTAGTTACAGGTTTCCCACGGGCCATAGTGCAGTCGCCATTAGACAATCTAACGGAAAGTAATGAGGGACAACAAGCAACACTTAGCATTGTAAGTGGACATGTTTGTTCGCTTTAAGAATACATTTAGCAAAATAAAAGTGCTGGAAATTAGCATGGCTACTTTGCTGTGAGTGTTTGATAGTGAAGGTTTTGGTACTTACTTGTACTCACGCCCATTATTCTAATTGGGATGAGTAGAGATTATCAATTAATTTAAGACGATCTTGAAAAGTCTCTCTTGATTCTTTTATTTTCATTATTCTAATCATACATGCTTTAAAAAAAACGTTTTCTGTCTGGAGGCCGTCTTCTACTAACTTCTAATAAAATAGACAGATCTTCCATGTGTATTATTTTTTTGTTCTTATTATGATCATTATCGTGTAGTGTCGGCTTAGAATAGCACTACCCCATTTCTACCCGTGGGTGATTGTAAGAGGCGACTAAGGGTATAGGGGCTTTTTAAGTGATTTTTGGGCGATGTGGTTGGAGACCCATCACCAAAAACCTTTATTTTATCATCTTTTCCCCAATCAACTTCCAAAAGTGGCTGAGGAATTTATCATTCCAAAGCTACCCCGTTAAGGGATTTATAGCCGTGAGTATATGTATGTATTATGATTAATAAATTAATAATTTTGAGACACAATTGACATGTAGCCAAAAGTGGCTGAGGAATTTATTATTCCAAAGCTCTGGCTACCACGTTAAGGGATTTATAGCCGTGAGTATATGTATGTATTATGATTAATAAATTAGTAATTTTGAGACACAATTAACATGTTGTGTAGTGTCGCCTTAGCGGTAACCGGTAAGCTATTCTAGCCCAGCGGTAGTGGGGCAAGGTGACAAACAATATTTTAAAGTACGGGGATTATTAAGTGATTGTTGGCGTGCTCAAAGGTGGCTAAAAACACAATCATTAACCTTCTCTCATGTCACTATCTTTACCCCATTAATTTCCAAAAGTGTCTTAGAGTTTCCAATTTCTATGCTCTGTGTACCCGTTTTTAGGATGTTAAACCGTAACAGTAAGCATTTAGCTTATCTATTTTCCGACGTAATTCGACCAGTAGGTTTCTAATGTCTAACAAAATCGTCAGCATAATCGTGTGAAAACGACAATAACAAGGAAGTGACGACTTCTATATCAAATTTTATATTTTAAATTAATTAATGAGACATGCAGCTTTAACTATTTTTCTTTTGAATACTGTGGCATAAAATTTGGAGGTATAAGCAAAATTATGGTATTATTATGAAAATACTAAAAGAGCGTGTATAAAAAGTATACTGAATGTGAGTGAAACAAGATAGATTTTTCAGGATTGTGAAAAGTGGCGTGCGATAGTCTCTACCTATCTCAATGGGCGTAAGTATAAGTTAGTAAGTATGCTCTAGCAACCCGTTTTTGGGATGTATAGCCGTAAGTTTATATGTATATTTAATTAATTTATTAAGTAAGAAAATAGCTTATCTATTTTCCGACGTAATTCGACCAGTAGGTTTCTAATGTCTAACAAAATGGTCAGCATAATCGTGTGAAAACGACAATAACAAGTGACGACTTGTTTATAATTTTACATGAATTAATAGGACATCCAGCGTTAACCATTATTCTTTTTAATACTGAAGCTTAATAAAAAGAAAACAGCTTATCTGTTTCCAAAGCGTAATTCTACCAGTTGGTTTCTAATTTCTAACAAAATAGTCAGCATTATCGTGTGAAAACAACAATAATAAGAAAGTGACAACGTCTTTATCTTTATTTTATTTTCACATGAATCGATGGGACATTTAGCTTGAATTTTCTTGCTTTTTAATACTGTAGCATTATATTTGGGGATATTCGCTATGTGATATATTTTTTGAATGAACACAATATGTTAGAAGCAATATTGTTTTTCCATTAAATACTAATTGTTATCTAATATTATATAGTATGTTAAATTAAATACACAATAGTCATCTGGCAAGTGGCAAAATATTTATCTTGGACTGTTATATCCCAAATAATATTAGCCAATGCTCTAGCCTTCTGAATAGAACCTTGAGCTAGCTATAACACTTACCAGTCAGTCTATTCTTAGTATTTTAGTACAATACCCGTTTAAAGAGATGAAGTGGTGCTATTTTAACCCATCAGACAACACAACATCAAACACGACCCTGAATACTTCTCGATTATATAGTCGCTTATTAAAATAGTAAAATTTTTATATGAGTAAAAGTTTTATTCAAGTGGGTCAGTAAGGTGAAAGTAAGGTGCTAAGTAAGATAAACATATTGTTCTTAAATTCGTCTAAATAGTACTAATTTTACATTTATGCTACATTTTGTTCATTTAACATTCATATATGTTCGATGCATTTATGAAATAATTTTATTCCGGCAAGTTCCTTTTACATTCATCAATTTGTATTCATAACTTTTGCTAACTGTGTAAGTCATGAACTAAATTTTGCGCGAGGCATTGAATCCCAACCTTTTTTATATGCGTGCACCAAATATTTTTCAAAAATGAATAAGCAACAAAAAGCGATAACGTCATTGTTATTTTGAAGGTTTTGTACAAACCTAATGAACCGTTTAATGGTGGTATCGGCTTTCTCAAAAAAACTTATCAAACAGGCTCTAATTTCTACCAAAAAGATTGCTTTTAGTCAGGTTTTGGCTACAATATGTGTTTTTCTTGTTTCAAAAATTAAATATATATTAGTTTTACTACATAAAATATTTTGATATGGACCTTCATTAGCTTTAAATATTTGTAAGAGTTCTTACTGTAGTTATATATAGTAAAACATACCAAACTGAAATGTGATGTAAAATAAACACGTCTCATAATAAGGTTTATCGATTCAAGTGCTAAAATAGATTGAGGCTTATGGTGTCAAAAGTTTGTGATACTCTGTGTTCATTTTAAAAGCCGGGCCAAAAATGATTCAAAAGTTTATCTATGCCCTTGTCCGAAGGTTCTTTAAGTTATGACACCATACACGATGTCTAATTACTACAGTTTTATTGAATTAATTGTAATCCTCTTTAACAAACTACATTATACGATTTACACCACTATCAAAGCAGGCAGCTATAAAAAATGATTTATCGCAGCTGTGTTGACAAGGCAGGTGTATTCTCAAGTAATTTGAAGATAGTCACTTCATTATGTTTCTAATCATTTTAATTATTAATGTTTTAATGAATAAAAACGTTGGTTTTGTTTCGGTTTCGTTCGTTAACTCGTCCGCAAACAATGACTGGAAACCGAAAAGTTTTAATAAGCACCAAAAAGATGTCGAGCAATATTTGGTGCCTTAATGTAAACAATTTATGAATTAATCCATATCTAAATCATCTTTTGAAATAAACCAAAAAACAGTAATAACCTAATATAGGAATCCAGAGAGGCTAAGTCTTCGTCAATCTTGAAAGTAGAGCGGTAAAATAATAGTAACTGAAGTATTTTTAGTTATCAGCTCTGAAAAAACTTGCGCTTCATATTGGAATCCTATCCCATAAAAACCCGCGACGTTGTCAAGTCCAATTCTAAGAAGTTTAACATTTATATATTAACCAACACCCAGGTACGACACGCCACATTGGAGGTATACTTCCCTTAAGGTGGATGAGGGCAATACAAGAATGGTCTTGTGATGATCTTTGGGGCAGGCGTTTGGCCAGTAGGAAATGTCTATTCGCTGATGAAGTTGAGAAACAACCTTGGTAGGGTGGAAGGAATATTTTTATCAGAGATGTCGGGCAAGGGTTTGTTTCTTGCATTGGGCTAGCTCCCCTTTGTGACTTCCCAAAAGACATGTGTGTGGTTTTCTCGATTTACCCAAATTCGTAAGAGAAACATGCCTTAATACATGACTTAAAAAACCTTAGCCATTATAGTCAGTAATATGAGATTTTCACTGTTACCCAGGATACCCGGCTATAAATGGAATGCTAAACAGTTAGAATAATTAGGTCATGTACCTCAACCTTGGTAATATGGATTGGAGTTCACTATTTGTATACGATCAGGATGGAAAATAAGAAAATTATGTTTATTGAACAAAGCAGTTAGCTAAGCTAAGGGCTCAAATGTGGGAGATACATATAGGTTTCAACCTATTGTTAGTTCTCCACATCTTAATCTGATAACTTTACCTATGAAACTTATGAAAATTACAAACTTTAGCCTAAAGATAAATATATTTTTTATTATTAAACGTATAAAACAAATAAGCAATCATCTTATTGCCAAGCAGATGTTGCTAACATCTATCTTTTATCATACCACTGCACCATTCAATCAACCGCACTTAGAACGAAACGTTAAAATATGCAGTGTAATGTAAAACAGCCAATTACTAGAAACTTACAGTTGTTTCCTGTTCCATAACTATGTCAAATACACGCGACTGAAGCTAATTACTTTGCCGAAAAAAAATAACGTAGTTGAAGCTAATTACCAAAGAAAAGCTGTTTTGAATGAATTTGTCTCATAGTCATTATTCTGTCAAAGAGCTGTCTGTGTGTGACCAAATATACGTGTATCACTCCGGGACTGATAACACATCAGGTCGAAACTATATAATTATGGAGCACGAATCGTCATTTCCAAGTCCGCTAAATGATGGGTTCGGTAAAAAAACGCCTATGTGTTGTTAAAGGAAACAGTGGCATTGTTTTTTGTTTTTGGAAAACAGTTATCATGATTGGCCGACTTCGGATTCTCAGTTTTTGATGCGGTGCGATATTCATAACGATTTAGGTAGAATGGTATAGTACTTGGTACATTAAGCAAAGAATATGGTTCTGTTTTTTGGGGTACTTTTTGGCTGATTTTATATTAGTGAAATTTATTAAGTGATAATTTTCACAATACTTAAAATATTTTTTTAAGTGAAGGTATTTTAGATACATAATTTATTTCAGAAATCCTCGGTAATACGATTTAATACATTTGTTTTTGCTAGTCGTCCCACGCGATCTTTGACAATAAATAAAAAAAATCTTACACCTCAATTTACCGCATTATCCTTTTTTTAATCTTCTTTCGATGCCTGTCACACTTCTCATTCGTAATAAACTAAAGTCTCAGACAAGTCACAGACATAAAAAATTATCTGTTCTACTCTCTTGCCATCAATCTCAATCGCGCAGTCTGTCATATTACCTTCGTACTAGTGAACAGTGCATCATTCTTTTTTAGTTCCTACTCTTATGTATACAAATATCTTTATGGCAGCTAATTTTTGTATGGCCGCAGAAGCATGGAGCAGAGTAAATGTGGTAGAGAAGAGATTAAATTCATCAGAAAAATATTAAATATTATGTTAGGAGAGATCAAGTGAGATATAGTGAGAATCGTGATAGGTGCGGTACCGTGAGGAAGAAGGTATTATAAATAAGCTAGAAAAAATATGTTAAGATGGTTTTTCTTATAAGAAGGATGGATGAAAATAAATAAATGAAAAAGATAGACATGAAAAGAGACTGGGCATGAATAATTTTGTCAGTAGAAGCATGCAGGACAAATTTAAATCAAATCGAGAATGAGCTGGGAAAGCCACGCTTCTTATTAGAAAAGTATTATAGATAGGAGGTTCGTGGATGTAAATGAAACTCGACAGGTTTGCCAGCATCGTAAAAGTTTCATAGATTTGTTTCCGAAACATTTTATACTATCAAAAACGTGGTAAACATTGATTATTGCGCTTACCTTTAAACAGTAAAAAGTGAATCGTACATACACAAACCACATCTATCATAAAGCTTAATAAAATAATGCACTGAAATGTAAAACTAGATTTAAACTGAACTTTTATGTCAGTTATTTGTAAAGTTTGAAAAACAGATAACTATTTTATATTATATACTATTATCTAATGTACCTATAATATACGTATTATAACTGTTGATGTAGGTCTATGTATGGAAAGTATAATAATTTATTATTATTTATATATTTTATGTTAACTAGGAATTACTAAACCCTTCAGCAGTTGAGAGGCGCCCGGGCGCGTCTACTTATAATTATGAAATTTCGTCAACGGTGGAGAGGCGTCCGGGCGCCTCTGTTGGAGCGCGCCACTAAAACGTTATTTGTGATAGTTATAAAGACTTGTTTTGCATGCTATATTGTAGCCGCTGGGATCGATTAATTATTTTAGCTTAAATGCTAATTTAACCTTTTTAACAGTGTTCCTCTGAGGGGTTAAAGTTTGGGTTTCTTTTTAAAAAATACATATTTCGTACCGTCATTCGTATCGTTCTACCAACCATTACCATTAATAAACTGATCATACCATCCAAAGGTTGTCTCTCTTCACTTCTCTTTCATCCTTCCACTCCATATCTTATGTGAAATTATGGGATTAACATAATTTAAAGCGAATGCAACATTGTGTGCAAAGAAATTATTTTAAACATGCATTTTTCAGGTTGCGGTTTGTTAACCACAAACTTTAGTAATTTATTTAAAAAAATCGACGCAATTTTTCAAGTTGATTTTCAGGATGATTTCGGAGAATGCCTATATTTTATTTTGTTGTTGCCCTCTTCGAGGCTTACATAAAAAAACCATATGGTACGTATCCAATCGATATTAGCAGATATTTTCTTTGTTTTGTCTCTCTTTTTTTCGAACGAATAAATATTCTGAGCATATACACGACTAAATTTAAAGATAGTAGATATTTTTTCTATACTTTCATATTGCTACATATCAAGACATTCGAAGTTATGTAATATTTACATGAAATCAATATTTTATAAGTTTTCTAACTTTTTATTATTAAAAGAATTAGTATCACGGCTTTTCCTGAAAGTGGAGTGGGGAAAAGATGGTAAAATAAAGGTTGTTGGTGATGGGTCTCCGACCGCATCGCCCAAAAATCCCTTAAAAGCCCCAATACCGTTAGTCGCCTCTTACTTACACCCACCGGAAGAAATGGGGTAGTGTTATTCTAAGCCGACACTACACAGCATTTTTTGTTAATCAGACGCCATTAATTTACTATGTTTTCTTTCTGAATAATACTGTCTCTAACGATTATGTATAATCGGTTATTGATTGCTTCTGAAAATTCTTTCGGTGAAACGCCGAACGGGTCGAACAACCAACTCCGTCAGTTATTTTTACATTGGCTTAAGTATAATATCAGCGTGGGTGTCGTAAAAGACATTGCATATCTATGCATATATGCTTTTAAACAATAGGCATATGTTTATTGAGAACTCCTATGATATCTGTTACAAAATACCATATCAACTATTAACTGCCACAAATACAACGATAGTTATGTAGCTAGCTTATATGTATTAGAATACGAAAAACAGTGTACGGTACGTGTTCAATAAAACGATTAAAATGAATTTCAAGTTTCTACCTACTGCAGACTAGAAATATTACTACTAAACCGACTACTGTACATAACTTTTCTATGTCACCTTGATATTATGACATATTGGTTATGAAGTTTTAATTACATACAAAATCATATATATTAATGGTACCTTTTTAGGTGAAGGCGGTGTGTTTTAAAATATTAGATTCTGATTTTATTTTATTTTTCTACTGCTTTAGAAGGAGGGTAATTATTTAATAAATATGTTTTGGATTGGATTATTGGCAATGATACTAATACATCTGAATAGTAGGTAATGTTAATATCACATGGTTTTTAGCGGAGTACCTGCGTATTGCTTAGATCACTGTTCAATTGCCAATTTTACTCGCGTGGTAGGGGGAAGGACCATTGCCGTTTTTGTCTCATGGCTGAAGACAACTTAGCCATGAGGGCTTCCCTGAAAGGTTTTCCCGAACCATCAATAACCATGATAAATCAAGCACGCATATGACTTCATAAAACATTGGAGTAGGCCCCTCACAGTTTTCTAACCTACGATTCTCTGCATCGGACCTGTGGTGCTCTCCATTAAGCGATCACTGTGTAATTTCTCTCAATCTCAATTAAAATTAAATACTTTTAAGAAGTTGTAATAAAATATGGCAATCGTCGCGTCTTTTAATTCAATGCAACTTCAACGGAATAATTTTGCAGAAGTCGATATTTATGAACTGTTATGTTATTTGTTTTAAAAGGAAATAACCGAATTACGTCAAATTTACAGTCGGAGAAACCCTCAGATAAAGACAGCTCCTGCTCAGCATGAAGTGTAGAGGCCCCCTCCTTCCCTACAAAAACGAGTACAGAAATATCAAAAACATACCAAAAATCTCCCAATACGGCTGGTCCCCGCGGGATGATTAGACCAAAACCCTCCAATCATCCAAGGCAGTGTATTAAAATATGTAATTGGAACGAGAGATCGTTAGTAGACGAAACAAGAACGATAGGATTCAAACATAGCCTAAGCAAGTTTAATTGGGATATCATTGGATTATCCGAAATAAAAAAGGAAGAAAAAGAAATTAGAGAAACCGACCAATACATTTTTATATTCCATGGGTTCAAAAGTGGAAGAAATGGAGTTGGTTTTTTCATCAGAAAAGAGCTAAAATCAAACATAATAGATATAAAGACTATTTCAGACCGTGTAATGCGACTTGACTTAAAGCTGAATAATAAAGCGATGCATCTAATCCAATGCTATGCCCCAACAGAACAATCAACTATCGAAGAACTTGATGCGTTTTACAAAGACCTACAAACAGCATTAGAAAATTCTAATAAAAATACAATAGTAATGGGAGATTTTAACTCAAAACTGGGAAAAAGAACAGACGAAGACAAAAACGTAATGGGGCCATGGGGCTCCAGAGAAAGGAATGAAAGAGGAAAAATACTATTACAATTCTGTTTCGAAAATCAAGTCTACGTTGCCAACTCACAGTTCAGAAAGAATAATAAACAAAAATGGACTTGGATATCACCAAATAACAAAGTTAGAAATGAAATTGGCTTCATATTAGTCAAAAATATAACAGACATCTCTGACGTCCAGGTGATTAATTCAACCTTCTCAACAGACCATAGAATTGTCAGAGCCAGCTTGGCATATCAAGAAATTAACAAGAAGTCACGGAAAAAATATAGAAACAGCCAAAAAAATTTGAATCCACTAGAACAAGAGTCACTTTGTAGTATAATTTCCGAGCACATAGAAATCACTAACTATGCAGATGTAGAGTTAGCATATCATAAACTCACAACAAATATCAATGAGGCGATGATGAGGCGAGGAGATGATTAAAAAACTACCCTAACAAACTGAAGCGACTGAAACAATTATAACTCCTTACCTTTTAAATGAGAGAAATAGACTGAGAAATAAAGAAAATAAATAAAGTTCCGAAAAAAAGCACCTAAGTGCGCTCTACAAACTCACAAGAAAAGAAATGAAACGAGAATGGAAATGACATCGATTCAAATAATCGAAGAAGAACTAGAAAAAAGATCACCTTACAAGAGAGCCCAAAATAAACTAAATACGAGTAAACCCTGGATAATGACATTAAAAGACAAACATGCTAACATATCAAACAGACAAGACCTAATCAATACGGCTACGAACTTTTACAAGACTCTATACGAAGCAAAATCCTCAGCACACAGTGATGAAATTCCAAAAGCTGTTTCTGAGGACTGTGTCCCGCCATTTATAGACAGTGAAATCAGGCATGCAATACAACACCTTAAATCATCAAAAAGTCCTGGAGATGACGGCATAACTAATGATATCCTGAAAGCAATCAGCGAGCCTCTCACGCCAGTGCTAACAAAGCTATTTAACAGTGTTTTAGAGCAAAAGACAATCCCGAAAGATTGGGGTATATCGATAATAACCCTTCTCTTCAAAAAAAGGAGATACTATGAGCCTAGACAACTACAGGCGAATAAGCTTACAACAAACAATTTACAAAGTATTCGCAACTCTACTTTTAAAAAAAATGCTGGACAGTAACCAACCTAGAGAACAAGCTGGATTCCGAAAGAGCTACTCTACCACAGACCATATATTCACCATCAACTAATCTATCAACTAATTGAAAAATGCACAGAGTATAATAAAAACCTCTATATTGCCTTTATAGATTATTGCAAAGCTTTTGACTCTATTAAGCACGAACCCCTATGGCAGGCTTTGGTAGAGCAAGGCGTAGAGACAGCCTACATTGATATACTAAAAGAAATCTACAAAAATAGTAAAGGAATCGTTAAACTAGAGAGAAAAGGAGAACCATTCAACATACAGCGAGGAGTAAAACAGGGCGACCCGATTTCGCCCAACCTGTTCACAGCATTATTAGAACAAATTTTTAGACAACTAAGTTGGGATGAAATCGGTGTGAATATTAATGGAGAAGTCCTTAACAATCTTAGATTCGCTGACGATATTTTTTTCATTGCAGAAAGCCACGAGACCCTAGTCCACATGATAGAAACGCTTGACCAACAGAGTAAAAACTGTGGGCTTCAGATGAACAAGCAAAAATCGTTTGCCATGACAAACTATCAAAAAATCCCTATCAAAATAGTAGAACACACCATAAATTACGTGGAAGAGTACATTTACTTGGGACAAAATATTACATTCGCTGATCCAACATCTAGAGAAGTAGAACGAAGAATAAAGAAAGCGTGGGGCAAATACTGGACTCTCAAGGATGTATTCAAGTCCAAGCTTCCGACACATCTTAAAAAGAAAGCGATGGACATGATTTTTCTTCCCACCCTGCTCTACGGGTGTCAAACTTGGACCCTTACTAAAAATATCGTTCAAAACTTAATGTGTTTCAGAGAGCAGCTGAACGGACCATGCTAAACATCAAGCGAAAACACAGGGTACGAAACACATCACTCAGAAATATGACCAAGGTGACAGACGCCGTAGAGCTAGCATGCAGACTCAAGTGGAGATGGGCAGGTCACGTCACGAGAACAACTGACAACCGGTGGAGTGAGAGACTCCTTCACTGGTATCCCAGAGAAGCGACGAGGCCACGCGGCAGACCACGGCGGCGCTGGGCGGACGACATCACGCAGTTGGCTGGCGCTACGTGGACCCGCACAGCCTCAAGCAGAGAGACAAATGGAAGGGTTTGGAGGAGGCCTACGCCCAAAAATCGGTGTCTCACATAAAAGAATAAAATGAATAAATAAGAATAAATTATTATACTAAAAATAAATTAAATGTAGTTAAATGTTAAAAGATAAATATTAAAAAAAATGTAATACTGTATTGTATATATTATATTTTTAAATAATTTTAATTTATATTAATTAGATCTGGTGTTAAAAATAAATTGTTAAGTAATGTTATATTTTAAGTGCCTAATTAATAATAATTTATATTTTTTAGTTGAAATGTAAAAATTTAAGTGAGAAATAAATAGCTTTATTATTATTATTAATGTTATTTGAGGCTCAAATTTAAAGGGACTTAACTAAGGGTTGAAGTAATGTTTCATATCGTTTATAAATATTATATTTTCTACATTGTATTGAGCTGGGTATAAATTTGGTATTATTCATTTTAAAATAACTAGTCTACTTCTAGAATAGTCGAAATACTTAAATATGTTTAAAAATGCGCTTTTTATTAGCAGTCCATATATGCGCTAAGTACCAAAATAAATCATACCATTCAGATTAATAATTAAATCTAGTTGCTTCAAAAGGTCATCTATTCATTGTGGTAGATTAAAGTGCAATTTCTAGTTCCAATCTAGAACTAAGTTGTTATATTTGTAGACTTTTGACTGAGCTAGATTCAAGATATTAGATTTTTAATAACCTAAAATGCTTTCTGTGTAATTGTGGGGAACTACCAGACTGAGCTATCTAAAGATATAAATACTTATTTACCGTTCTTAAGATAGAAGAGATATAAATGTATTTTACTGGAATAGTCTATCTTATATAGGAAATTTCTTATTTCTTACAGCCTCAGAATTATTACTTTTTAACGCGAAGTTATTATTGTAACCATTCTCTTTTTCTATATAGTTTGTAACTGTACCTAAATCTTTTCTTCAATAAAGAAAAAGAGGTCTGTAAGTAGTTAACTGACAACAAATTCACCTAAACAAACAACCATTTTTGGAAATTCAGTTACAAAAAGATTGAAAAATAACAATATGAAAAACTAATAATTTTTCTCTTACTTATAAAGAATAAAAATGGCTTACATATATTAATGATTAACAGATAAATCTGTAAAAAAATTCTGTTCAGTGTCAAAAGGAAAGCTCTATCGCATTTTTCCCGCAGGTCTTGTAAGAACTAAATTATGTTGTTATTTATTATAGGCTTTGTAATTGATTTTTGGGCGATACGGTTGGAGACCCATCACCAACATTTTTTATTTTACAAACCTTTCTCCATTCAACTTAGGAAAAGAACTGAAAAATTTATTATTCTGAATTTATAATTTATTAAATACCGTGATATTAAAGTTGTGAAATTAAGTATTAAAACATCTATGTAAATAAGATATGCAAACAGAACTGACGACGAATGTTGAACTCATTCAACTGTCCTACGATAGGTTTTGCTTTTAGTTTAACCCCAATAACAAATTGTGATTCTCTGATGAAATGTCCACAAAATTAGACAAAAGTTTTGCTATTAGACAAATATATTTAAAAAGAAATTCGTAAATAAATCTTCAAAAATATACAGAGCAGTGTCGGCTAAGGGAAATTCAGGTGTCGTAATATCCGATTTAGAATTATGGAAATTTTAAATTAATGCGGTTGGTAACCCATCTCCAACTACGTTTATTTTAAAATCCTTTCCATACTCAGCTTCTGAAAATAACAGAAGGTTTTCTAGTTCCAGCCATAGCAACTACCTACTCTAGAAACCTGTTTCGGAGTTATTGCTGTGAGTATATCTATGCTTGTAAAAACAATAACTGCCATGATTTAAGTAAGTATTAAAACCCTATGCTATCAAATCTGGTTTTAGTTTTTCTGGGAAGTGATACTTCTAGAAAATGTATTTATGTACTAATGAAGTTGTGGAAAATAAAGCATCTGTGATACGTAAATTCTGTGAACCGTTTTCTGAATGTTGAAATTCGGATTTAAAATATTCAAATATTCGAAATGTTACCACTTTTAACTGATGGAATATCAGCACAAAAGACGATATGGAATCATTGGAGGTTTTCGGATTTCGGATCCGGAGCAAATAGTAAAAAATTAAAGGTGGCAAAATTACTTAGATATAGCTCAAGGCTTTTTGTTTTATTTTGAGGTGAATGTCGTTAAGGTAGACTATAACTTATTACGAAAACATAACAACAGTAAGTGAAATTTTGTTGCATTTCTGAACATCAGGTAAAATATACATTTAAGCCAGTGTTAATAAAAATTTGATTGTGTGCTTGTGTCCGTTTAACAAACTAACAAACATTGTATTTCATATAATGTTTGCTAGTTTGTTAAACGGAGGTAGTGTTCCACAAATATATTACGGAACTTTCGCTGTTATTATCTCTTCAGAAAATTTCCTAAGTATTAACACAAAACCTGTAAAGATATAACAAAATGACAGTGTATAAATAATTAAACATATCACATACATGTATACTCGTCTAAAATATGTTAAGTAGTTACTTAGATTATTAAATAAAAAAGCAAGAAGTTATATTAAGAAGACTTCTTACCAGAAAGAACATTAAGTATTATAATCGATTTCCTCCGTCACACAACTTTAATAAGTTACCAAAAGTTTCTTATGTCAGCTTTCAGAAGCAAAGTTTTTACGCCTAAATTAATTCTGTGACAAAGTTTACCCATCGTCCTTACTAGATAAGTGTGTAATAAAATTGAAATACATTTTAATGTAAGGCAGAAAATTATATTTCAATTTTTACAAAATTCAAGGTTAAAATTTAAAGTAATCTATTTTGTATTCAACGAAATGGGTAATCAAAATAAAAAGTATACTTCGCTTGGCAAAACTGTCAAAAGAAGATATGAACATAATTTGTGCACCATATCATGCGCTTTTATCAAATAGAAAATAGTCACTTACATCCTGGTGATGAAAGAAGTCATCGTGTCCTTCATCATTAGAGCAACCCATCTCGTGAAGCAACGGCGTCACATGACGTTCCCAATCATCCATTTTTATGCAAATACTATCAACAGTTACAAACGAGAACAGTCGTCACTCAGAGTCCTCCAAATAAATCTAGAGTCATTCATTGCATTGTTTCACTAAAGTTTGGAAGCGCGCGTAGTGAGCGAAGGAATCTCACATTTGGCGGCAAAGATTGTATGTGATTTTCTTTCCGTGAAGTTTAAGTATTGTGGCGGGAAATAGGTGCGATCCCGCGACACTTAGCTGCTGTCACAAACCCGAGCGAAAGAGAAAAAACAGCTGCGGGCGTATCACGTGCCCGCTGTTGCCGGCGCGCATTCAAAAAACGTACTAGGAGAAAACTCAGTGTAGGTCGTATGCGATTGTCAGTGTGGCGAGACGCGCGCTCCCGGCCGCTCGTCGACGCGACCGGAGCTGAAGTGCGTGGCTTAGCCGCCCTCCGGTTTGCGCCGCCTAGCAGACGTCTCTCTCGCTTGCCCTGGCTAGGTATCACTCCCTCTCTGTCTCGCCGCACGCCTCCCATGGGCGGCCGCGATTTCCCGCTGCTATTGCCGCAACATGGCCGAACCTCCGCTGCTTGGATCTACCACGCGCTGTCCCGCGACCACCACGACGGCCACTATCGATGATGCGCCACATGCCATTACGCTATTTCCTTTGACCCTTGAAAAGTTTCCTTCAAAACTTTTCCTGAAACTTACTTAGGAAAGTTTTTCTGTCATACTTAACTAATTATTAGCACCTAGTCAACTAAACTATAAAACTCATACAACTATCCAAAATATACATGAATGATGAAATATAAGAAATCGATGCCAAGCCACCGAACTAAACGTTTTGAAGTTTCTAATTTTCCTAAAAGAGTCTAAGGAAATTGGCTGATGAAATAATCTTTTAATTCTCCTGAAATATAACTTTTTAGTCATTTCAAACTTACTTCTGCTACCATCACATCATAGATCAAAAACTAATTCATGTGTTAAAATATGATTCAAACACCGAAACGCAACTTAAAGCTTTCAACATATTTCAAATTGGTGATATTTGATTTATTATGATTCCCTTGTAATTTGAATCTAAGCGCATATGTCACCTCATTTCGCGCCTCTTAAATTACTATGGCACAACATAGCTTAGAATCCCCATTTCCTTAGAATATCTGGTTTCAGGTGAAAATTAATGTGCTTTTTTACAAAAAGCTGTCATAGGATAATAATTAAGGGAAATAATAATTATTTTTTTAATGAAGTAAATATAGTAGTCAAGTTACAAACTACATAGAAATTGAAAATGGTTAAAAAAAAAAATCCGCGTTAAAATGCAATAATTTTAAGGCTATATAAAATACCAATTTCCCATATAAGATTACAATGATTTTGTTTCAGTTATGCGAAACAAATTATGAACAAGCATTGGAGTTACATAAGGCTATTAAATAAAATATTGAGCGTTTTGATTTACTCTAAGTAAAGCATTCTACGCAGTGCAGTTCGTAAACAACATACATACATATACTCACGGCTGTAATTCCCTAGAAGGGGTAGCCAGAGCCAAGGAATTATAAATTCCTCAGCCACTTTTGGAAGTTGTGTGGGGAAAAAATAGTAAAATAAAGATTTTTGGTGATGGGTCTCCAACCGCATCGCCCAAAAATCCAATAAAAAGCCCCAATACCCTTAGTCGCTTCTTACGACACCCGTGGGTAGGAAGGGGTAGCGACATTCTAAGCCGGCACTACACAAAACGTAACAAAATACTCACTAGTAAGTCATTTTCGATATTTATTCACTTTATGCGACAAATAACAGAAAAAAAATTATGGTAATACAGCACTATCACTTGAACTTAAATAACCAGTAAGCCCAATAAAGATCACTAATTAAACTTATACAACATAAAATACAACTTTCATATACAGTAATTGATATAGACCCCAAAAAAGTATAGGCCGTGATATAGGCCGTGTAGTGTCGGCTTAGAATAACACTACCCCATTTTTATTGTGATCGTAAGAGGCGACTAAGGGTATAAGGACTTTTTAAGTGATTTTGGGCGATGCGGTTGGCGACCCGTCACCAAAAACATTTATTCTTACCATCTTTTTCCCAATCAACTTCCAAAAGTGGCTGAGGAATTTCTCATTCCAAAGCTCTGGCTACCCCGTTAAGGGATATTTAGCCGTGAGTATATGTATGTATGTATGTTCCCAAAAAAGAGGTAGCCAGAACTTCAGAGTAAGATCACTTTGGAAGTTTAGTGAGAAAAGTTTTGTTTAATAAAAGATTGTTGGTAGTGGGATCAGCAGATACGTTGTCCAACAATCACACTAAGTCGCCGCCTTCGATACAGGCAGGTGGAAATTGATTAGTGCTTTTCTAAACTGATACTACATACCTATTAAAATACCGTGCCGTGTAGTGTCGGTTTAGAATAGCACTACCCCATTTCTTCCGGTGGGTGTACGTAAGAGGCGACTAACGGTATGGGGCTATTAAGGGATTTTTGGGCGATGCGGTTGGAGACCCATCACCAACAACCTTTATTTTTACTATCTTTTCCCCACTCAAATTTCCAAAAGTGTCTGAGGAATTTCTAATTCTTTAGCTCTGGCTACCCTTTCCTGGTATTTATAGCCGTGAGTATATGTATGTACTAAAATACAAATCAATAGCAATCCACTTAAGCCCATTTTATATGTGATCATGTTATTATTAATTAAAAATATATTTGTTGCATATTGATTAATTTGATACTGAAAAACTACTTACTTGCACCTAAATAGATTTTGAATAAGCAAACTTACCACATGATGCGAAATAGGTTACAAGTTAAAAGTGCTTTGACTAGGTAGGCTATGGCAAAGATAACTGGTTGTAAATGTTTTGGGATGCCGATAAATGACATAAAAGCGCTAAATCAGTCTCCGTAGAAATCTACATACATTTATATACTTGCGGCTATAAATCCCTAGAACAGGGAGCCAGAGCTAAGGAATTAGAAATTCCTCAGCCACTTTTGTAAAGATGTGTGGGTGGGAAAGGTTGTTGGTGATCTCATGGTGATGGTTGCCAACCACCTCGCCCAAAAATCCCTTAAAAGGCCCCAATACCGTTAGCCGCCTCTTACGTACACCCACTGGAAGAAATGGGGTGGTGCTGTTCTAAGCCGACACTAAACGGCATCGTACTAACGTACCGCACGGTTCTACCGTAGAAATCTATTTCTTTAAATAACGATCTATTTAATGACAATATGATAATGATACACATAACTATTTATCTGACCTATGAAATGAAATGGAATAACATAATTGCAGCTTAGATAGCAAGAAATCTGTCCAAGTCATATCTTGAACAACTTGACTTATGTCTGGCAAGCATCCAGTTAGATTGGTTTGTGATACCAACAGAGTTTTACAGTATTTCTTTTTGTTTTGCTGCTAAGCTTATCCAATTACAGAAGAAACAAAGAATTACATTTTCCGTCAGGGGTTCAGTTTATTGGTACTTACTTGGCGAAACAAATCTATGACCAACAGAAGACAGAACATTGAATCAACCAATCAGAATGCAGGGATAACTTATTTTGATAATTTGTCTGAAACGGATTTTTTCCAGCAATTTTTGTACTAAACTACGTACATACATACATACATACATATACTCAAGGCTATAAAACCCAAGAAAGGGGTAGCCAGAGCTAAGGAATTAGAAATTCCTCAGCCACTTTTGGAAGGTGCGTGGGGAATAGATGGTGAAATAAAGGTTCTTGGTGATGGGTCTCCAACCGCATCGCCCAAAAATCCCTTAAAAGCCCCAATACCGTTAGTCGCCTTTTACGTACACCCACCGGAAGAAATGGGGTAGTGCTATTCTAAGCCGACACTACACAGCAACTTTAAACTTTAAACTAAACTACGTATTTCAAGTTCTCTACGTCTATGGCCTTTAGTTATTTGGTTACATAATATTACATTTATAGCTTAAATCATAAATGGAGGTGGCGAGACATAACTTGATATCACCTATAACGCGATGTTTTTTTAAATTTAGTTTCCCTCTTACTTGTCTTTTACTTGTTTAAGTGTTGGCTTTGTAGTATTTTACAATAATTACGAATATGTAGCCAAATTTTATAAAGGGATCAGCTCAGCTTATTCCATTTATCGCCGAATGGGTGCTCATTTTATATATATGTCGCAGGCATTTTGTACGATTTCGCCATTTACATACGGCATCGGCAATTTATAAACGCTCGCTGTTATGAAAAATGCCGAAGGCAAAATGACAACTCGTTCAATTGTTGTAATTTCAACGTTGGTTGTAGTTTTAGGGTGACCATGAAGAAAACACAGTTTGGACAAATCAGACTTTATTTTAGTAATCAGAATGCGCTTTGGTTCTCTTACTTAGTTAAAATATTTAAGTAACAAAAACGACATTAATATTATAAACAATAATTAAACTTCTTAGGATAATATGGCACTTTCAATGTGTGTGTATGTGTTATGTGTTTTATGTTATTTAATGTTGTGTGTTGTTTGTTATTGTTGTATAATTATGTTATGTTGTGTTGTGTGTTTGTTATTGTGTTATGTTGTGTTGTGTTTGTGTTGTTATGATTGTCAAACTTACCAAATATTAATATTTAAAAAAATATATATATTTTCTGTCGCACTAATTTAAATCAACCTAGTTATAATTTGCTTGGTTCGGTATAAGTGTTGAAATCCGTATTTCAATGAAATTTATTAATACTTTTCAATATCCCTACACAATCAAATATCTAAAGAAAATCATATTCAGAAAAATATTAAACAAAGAAATAAAAAATTCGCCTATTATTATTAGGCGGGTTTTAGTAATCAAATACAAAAATACCTAAAGAAAAACATATCAGAAAAATATTATAAAAATAAATCAAAAATTCGCCTATCGGGTTTTAATAAGAAATCAAGAATTATTTATTTGCGCATGTCAAACTTGAGTGACATTTGGACCCACAAAGAACATTCTTCTTAAAACATGCACATCGGTTATTTTGGCACTGTCTTTTAGCCGTCTTGCATAAGCATTTGCTGAAGCCTTGTCCGCCAAATAAAGATTCTTTAGAAACAGCTTCTCTGAAGGATATTATATTTTGAGGTCTTCCGAGAACCAGATTCTATGGACACCTTAGCATCTTTTAGATGCCGGATAACCTCAAAAACCTTCTCAGTTGTCCACGGTTTTTTTACTGCTCCCGCTTGAAGATCGTAATACTTTTTCAACTCACTATAGTAAGTATCTTTAAAATCACAATTATTTTGCGAAAAGTCGTCTGAACACATAGTATTTGCACTGTTTTCAATAACTTTTTGTGTCACAAAACCACTACTTGACGCCATTTTGTTTGTTTTGGTCAACAGCGACGCGCGTGGTAAGAAACAGAACTAAATACTTCAATTTGCCGCGGCATTATGTATATGGAGATTCACTCGTCAATCAAATGTTTCGGCATATTAGATAATGACACGGCATTATACATTTTGCCTTCGGCATTTTTCATAACAGCGAGCGTTTATAAATTGCCGACGCCGTATGTAAATGGCGAAATCGTACAAAATGCCTGCGACATATACAACGAATTCACTTGATTTGGGGCAGGTCCGTCGTAACCTCGTACTAAGACACGTAAATTTTGTTACGATATATTGTCTTACCTTTAACAATCTTGATACACAACAGACTTTGATTTGTTATATCCGATCTCCAAAGAAATGGCAGAGGTACAAGTACTTCTGAACATCACGTGACATTATCACCTGGTATGCAGACTACCTACGTTTTGCTTGGACAGTGTATTCACGTGATAGGGGGTAGGCCTCTCGAAGTTTCATACGAATACACTGGTACACGATATTTTCCCTCATCGTTAACAACCATGACGAATTAACCACACATATGACTTTGGACAGCATTTCAACATGTAAAGATCTATGTCATTTACAAATTTTCAAATAACAACTGGAATCATGATTCATTCGATAAATATAGCTAGGATTCTTTTGAAATTTAGGAAATAGTAAATGTTCCGGCACATCACTAGTGCTCGGATATGATTATAAAACGTTTGAGGGTAGTGCGTCATGCTACCCACTTATTCTTTGTCACTTGCGTATGATTCTTGTTAATGTTAACATTATTTCAGCCACGGTGTAATTATTAATCAATACACGCAATATATCCTGGAGTCAGATATTTAATTACTATTACCATCCATACAATCCATACATAGTTCCTGAAGGATTGAACATGGTGACCCCGACGTTATCATGTTCAATCCTTCAGGAAGTATGTATGGATTGTATGGATAGTAATAGTAATTAATACGTACATACATGTACTCACGGATATAAATCCCTTTACGGGGTAGCCAGAGCTTTGGAATGAAAAATTCCTCAGCCACTTTTGGAAGTTGATTGCGGAAAAGATGGTAATAATAAATGTTTTTGGTGACGGGTCTCCAACCACATCGCCCAAATCTCACTTAATAAGCCCCTATACCCTTAGTCGCCTCTTACGATCACCCACGGGTAGAAATGGGGTAGTGTTATTCTAAGCTGACACTACACGTCAATAATTAATTGTTATTAATTACTATTACCATACACTTAAGTGATAAATAATTACACCGTGACCGAAATAATAATGTTAACAGTAACAAGAATCGAGAGTACTAGTGATGTGCCGGAACAGTAAATAACTTATTTGCCATAAAAATATTTTGACTAGTGGACCGCCTACGCAAGGGTAGGCGTATTATTCTTTATTTAGTAAAGAGAAGAAGTGGCGACGCTATTGCTTGTACGAATTTGATTACTTCGTATGTAATGTATTTCAAGTAATGCCAGTACCATTTAGCGCAATATTTATAGCCTACGTTACTTCTAAAAGTTGAAGATTTCTGTAAGTATTGGATTTTTTCATCGGTGCATTTTTCGTAGTCTTTTCAAAGCAAGCTTTTATAATTTAATTAAGCATATACTTACTCACGGCAATCAATCCCAAGAAGGGGTAGTCAGAGCTTCAGAATAAGTTATTCCTTAGTCACGTTCACGTCATTTTTGAAGTTGAGTGGGGAAAAGTAAGTAAATTAAGGTTGTTGGTCTCCAACCACAACACTCAACAACTTCTTTAGTAGCCCCAATTCCTTTAGTCGCCTCTTACGAAGACCCGCTGGAAGAAATGAGGTAGTGCCATTCTAAGCCGACACTACGCAGCATTTAAGCATACAATGATGGAAAAGTACATAAACGATTTTTTTCTCTATATAATACTACTCAAGCCTACTAATAAAGGAATAAGGCATTATAGAATTCATTCAAACACATATACTATACTAAAGGCTATAAATTCTAAAAAGGTTTGACGAATTGGAAGAATTAGAGTCGACGAGATAATAAAATAAAGGTTTTAGGTGATGGAGCTCCAACTGCATCACACACCAATAATTTAAAAGCCCGAATATCCTTAGTTATCTCTTACCACTCCCGTTGAAAGCAGATGGTCAAAACTATTCTAAGCCGTATAAGTCTTTTCTAAGTACAAACATATTTTGATTGTACTGCATAAATATGGTTGTGCTCCAAATATGCGCAAGCATACTTCAACATCATAATGACTTTCAATATGTTTTCAATGAACACTAATTTATGTTATTGCCGTGTAGCGCCGGCTAAGAATGTCACTACCCCTTCCTACCCACGGGTATCGTAAGAGGCGATTAAGGGTATAGGGCTTCTTTAAGTTGTTTTTGGGCGATGCGGCTGGAGACCCGTCATCAGCGCTACTTTATTTCTATCATCTGGTCCCGTATCAACTTCCAAATGCGGCTGAGGAGTTTCCAAATCAGAACCTCTGGCTACCCCTTTTTGGGATTTATGAATCCTACAAGACTGAGTCGAGGCAAAAATTAGGTACTCTGATTGCAAGGTGACGTGATGTTCGGAAGTATTACTACTTTTGGTACCCCTTCGAGAACATACGTCGTATTATTTTTTGTGCATATTGACCTTGCAATGTTCAGCGATATACCTACCAGCGACTTTATCATATAATTGTTAGGTTCTAGAGTGTAGAAGATTCAGATTAAAGACTTCGGATTAGTAAATCCAAATTGATTTTGCAACCTTAAAAGTTACTAGACATGTAGCAGAGAACATATTCTTTAGATAATGAAGACATTTAACAATAAACACATAACCCGTTGAGTCATGTATGCAAACTAAAACAGAAGAGTGAACGGTATAACATAGTAAAACACTTACCACGAACAAAGTTCTTAAAGCCCGTACAAGCGTCCAATTAAAAGTTAAATGTCTAATTCTTGTTAGAGACCGGAAGTCCGGAACCAGTTAGCAGACAGTTCAAAGGAATCGGTTAAAAGCTGAAGATTCTGGTCTTCATTGTTGTTATTAATCTAAGGAAATATTTACATTATCGTCAAAAATTTTTCATTTGTTGTTGTTTCGTAACATGCCTTATACAGTTAGTTATTTAACAAGTGGCTGAAACTAGGGTGTTTTTTAGCAAAAAGCTAAGGTGTGATTATCAACGAATATAATATTTATTTATACCTTTATAATATTTAAAATCGTGCAAAAACAGTAGCATCTTACAAAATTGAAGACTTGAATTGCGATACAAAAAAACATCACAGTTTTTTAGATCAAAACGATTAAAATTGGGTTAACATCAGCTTTAGAAGATATAATGTCTAAACACGGGTGCATGGGTTTTATTTGCAGTAGAAATAACTTGGATGTGGAAGTTAAAAAAATTAAAAGAAATGGATTTCTATAACATTCCCCATCAATCAGCCCAAAACCATTCCAAGTTGCATCATGAAAAAGAGGAAGTGGGCGGGAAGAGGTGATAGAGCTCACACTGCAATGCTAAATCAACTTAAATAATACTGCTTAACACTATTTACTTCGTAGAATAAATTTAAAGTTTAATAATGCTCTCTTGCAGTTCTTTGTTACAAAGTATATATTTTGCGTAAAGGTCATGCGTCGTGCGTAAACATACATCCATACATACATATACTCACGGCCATAAATCCCAAAAAGGGTTAGCCAGAGCTTTAGAACTAGAAACTCATCAGCCACATTTGGAATATGGTAGAAGTAAAGTATTGTTGCTGATAGGTCCGCAACCGCATCACCCAAAAAGCACTTAAAAAGCCCCATGCCCTTAGTTGCCTCTTACGACACCCGTGGGTTGAAAGGGGTAGTGACATTCTAAGCCGGCACTACCTGGCATTATTATAACACTAAAACTATATTGATTATATATATTAAACCCTGTATTGATAAGTCTCTGTTTTTATCGGATAGCATCTCTATTTGTCACTTCTGAATATATCTTCACTATATATATAGTTAAGTGTGTACATATGTTTAATTCTTTGTTTATTGTGTAAATAAAAAGGCATAATATATATCTTCACTTCATTCATTAAACTAAACTCACAAAATGAAGATTATTCTTATCTCATAATAAACAAAAGAAATATTCAAAGGGTCACAACAAAATCACATTGGCGATATACTTTTATTATACATACATACATACATACATACATACATATTCTCACGCCGTTAGTTCCCATTGGGGTAGGCAGAGACTATCGATCGCCACTTTGTACGATCTTGGCAAACCTCTCTGGCTTCGTTTACATCCATCAATCTTTTCATACATGCTCTTTTATTCTTCATACTGCGGACACCTGCCTTTTTGAGCACTTTTACTATTTGATCCAAATGTGTCCTCCGAGGTCGTCCTCTACTAACATTACCTTCCACATTGGCTCTATATATCTCTTTCACCAATTTACTGTCATCCATCCTCTCTATGTGCCCAAACCATCTCAACATTCCTTTTTCTATCTTTCTTACAATATCATCTTTTACACCACACCTTTCACGAATCACATCATTCCTCACACGATCACATAACCTTACATTACACACTTTTCTGAGGGATCTCATTTCTACTGCATTCACTCTACTTTCATGCTTCTTCTGCCACACCCAACATCTTTTATTATTTTCTATAATTATATTAATGTGTTAGATAGGCAATTCTGTACATGAAATATATTTTCAAAATACCTATCAGGGGGTGATTAGGGATAGATACTGATGCCAAAAATGCAATCAGTAAAATTTTTGTCTGTCTGTCTGTCTGTTTGTATGTTCCTTAAGGAAACAAAAACTGCTTGACGGATTTTATAACGTTATAGTTTAACTTTTCAGCAGAGTAGTGAAGAGAAATTTTGGGAAAATGGGAGAAGTTACTCCAGTTTTTAAACTTCCGCCGCGTGTGCAGCCTTAATGGCTAAAATTACATGGAAATTATGTATGACGGAAATATTTTCCATTCAATTGTCTAAAAAATATTTGGACCAGCATATGTCAATTTTTTATGGTTGACTCACAATATCACATGTAACTCCTGATAGCTTAGCAGTTAAGAGCAATTTGATTATATTTGTTTACTCTTACGTTTATAATACTCTCACTCATAAGTTTAAAAAAGTTCTACAAGTAGTACCTATTCAATAAAAATTGAATCATAGAAATCATAGAAGTATAGAAACTTATACAAGAAATAAGCCATCGCGCCGTCGCGTCGCACGTAAATACTGAATCATGCTAAAAGGATTATTTTTGTGTTTAACGGTTACGCGGGCAAAAGATAGCCGTGAGTATATGTATGATGTATCCATAGTTTGTAACTGTGATTGTTTATTTGCAAGGGCTTATTTTCGAAGATATTGAACCGTTCATAAAAGCGCTTTCACAATTACAAAGGTACGCTATTCAGGACAGCTTTAAGTTGTAATTGTTGCGCTAAATTTCATGCGCAAAGGTTGAGCAGTGATTGAAGAAACCTCAGATATTTTTGAAACTACGCTAGCCGTGCAAAGCTGGGCCGATCCACTAGTATAGATCAAAATTTATTATTTGCTATATTTGGATTTATCTGAAATATTTTTTTTATTTATTGGTTTCGCGCATGATAAAATGTAACATGATTATCCCGTAAAGATTATGATATAATAATGATACAATTTTATGTATATAATCATTTCAATAAGAAATATATTTATAATATTTGAATTGTTGATACATTGTTATTTTAAAAGATAGTCCGTGGCGGGACACATAATGGTTCTGGCTGAAAATTAGTTTTAAAGGCAAATCTCTTTAAATAATGCTGAGCAAGAAGCCAATTCTTTGACTTCGTGTGCTTAGTATAAATGTATATCTAAATAAAGAGTTGTTTTAATTTTTATTTGTTTACATTTCCCTAGATTAACTATATAAGCAACTTTACATTTGTTATTTCTGTTTCGTGTATTTGGGTAAAACTGCGAATGTTTCATTTTATTAAACGGTTTTTTAGCAATAAATAAAAACTCTCTTTATTTTTTTCTTTCAGTCTTTTCTTTTTCGACCAGCTTCAAAAAGTAGGCACTCAATTTAATGTATGTTTTTTTTATTGTTATCAATGGAATTAAACAATTGATTTCATTTCGTATACTTTTGACAATGTCACTTTCGAATCACTAACAAAACAGAATCAAGGGACACACGTATTTCCTTCTACTTCAAGCAACATCTAACAAATTATCCGTTCTCGTGGGCGTTAAGAGACTGTGCTACATGCTTGCTGAAGTCCGTTCCCCGGCTATATATCATGACGTGAACACTGTCAAAGGACCTCACAGACGGATCTTGAACAGGGATAATGTGGACGTGTTAAGGTAAAAAGAATTATCACCAAAACTGGAGATGAAAGTCGAAAATCACGATAGTTCACTTTTGTTTCTGAGATAGATTTTATGTGGGTTCATTTCAGTGAACACACAGACAGCTTACCTTTTATATGTTGGCATGATACTAGGGTGTAAAATTGAAGAAAAAATCAATATGTTTTGTGCTTTGATTTGAAGAAAAAGTAATACCCAAAGATGGGAAATTATGTTTGATAGAACAAGTGGAACAATAAATGCTAAAACATTTTTAAAGACCAAAGGTACATTTCTTATGATTTATCTTATATAGATTTATCTTATAAAAACTTTATTCATTTTCTTTTTCTTCTGCAAATTAGCAGAGAGAAAGTTGGTTTCTTAGATCTTAGTATACTTTTTTCGGATAACCTTGACCTTGAGTACGTTGTACCCAATTTTTATTTAAATTTCTCCTAAAACTCGCCATAATTCATGTGCATAAATAAATCAGTAATAATTTTTAGAACAGTCATCCATTCTTACAGTCCAACACAAGAGAAAGAGAAGTTACCTACTACATAACATAAACGTTCACGCCGAATATCCCCGAAGGGGTTGTCAGAGGTACTAATACTTCTGATAATCACGTGACTTTGTCACCTGGTGTTCAGAGTACCTACGTTTTTCATGGACAGTGTACTTACGTGATAAAGGGCAGGCCTATCGCCGTTTTGTACGAATACACTGTCGCACGATTTAGTACAACTCAGCCATATGGGTTTCCTCACGACGTTTTCCCTCACCGTTAACGACCATGATAAATTAATCACACATTATGCCTCTAGAAAAGACGAATTGGTGTAGGCCCGACCCGGGATTTGAACACTAGCCGTTGGCATAATAACCGGTGTTCTAACTATTGAGCTATCACGGTTACCAGTAGATACGTAGTAACGTAGCCCAATAATTACTAGAAATACAAACGTAAAAAAATTAAAAATGATGTTTTTGCTTGTTCTATTATTGCATAGGTTAAAAAAAGGAATGAGAGCACCTATATTTTATTGACTATTAAGAAACAATGAATAGCCTAATGATCAGTCAATCGGTGTCTGAAAAGGCCCGAATGGCTGTGCATGATGCTGTTCTTGTTCCTACGCTTATGTATGGAAGCGAATGTTGGGTGTGGCAGAAGAAGCATGAGAGCAGAGTGAATGCAGTAGAGATGAGGTCCCTCAGAAAAATTTGTAATGTTAGATTGTGTGACCGAGTGAGAAATAGTGTTATTCGTGAAAAGTGTGGTGAGAAAGATGATATTGTAAGAAAGATAGAAAAAGGAATGTTGAGATGGTTTGGGCTCATAGAGAGGATGGATGATAGAAAATTGGTAAAAGGGATCTATAGAGCTAGTGTGGATGGTAATGTTAGTAGAGGACGACCACGGAGAACACACTTGGACCAAATTGAGAGTGTGCTCAAAAAGGCTGGCGTCCGAAGTTTGAAGAATAAAAGAGCATGTATGAAAAGATTGATAGGTTTGAGAGGTTTGTCAGGATCGTACGAAGTGGCGATCGAATTAATGGCGTGAGTATATGTATGTATGTATTAAGAAACATTTTCTTATATGCTCACTGTCCATCTGTCAGTCAGTGACATAGCTTGCAATATTATATCTTTAATCATATAGTGAAAACTCATTACTGGTCCAAACAAACTGTATCTGTAAGAAGTAAAATTTTGACTAGTTTTGACAAAAAATTCTCATAACTCATATAATAATGATAGCTGAAGGGCTCGAACCGAGCTTGAGCCCACCATGAAAAGAGGGATTTGGCCATCGTTTACCCTACTCAGGAGAAACTAGCATGAGCGTTAATTTATCTTTATTTATTTATTCATACATGATAACCATTATTACAGGCGCAGCCTAATGCAATGGCATCGAAATACATAAAAACTTATAAAATATATTCATAATAAATTATCAACATTATTAAAAAATAACTAATTCTAACATATATGTAATTTAATATTTAATTTCTTCACTTGTAGCAAATTATGTTTAATGCTATACTATTGTGAATTCATTCAGAGTACACCAAAACAAGTCTACATCCTCAGCAATTAAATTTAATGTTCTAAGAGCCCGATCGTTACTCTGTCGGTTAGAATGAGATAAAAGTACAACAAACATCATTCAGCCGTTTTTCCGATAAACTTATTTTTGACGTGGGCACTCTTATAACTTCGTTTTTCATACACACCTTGAAAAAGCAATTGAGCTTGCAGTTGTCAAATCTACTACAAAAATCTCAACCAGTGAGCTGACTTGGATGTGGTCAATTCTATTAAGCTTAGATAAGCTACCTTTTTAGTAATTTAGGGAGAGAAGCTTCAGAAATTATTAAGATACGTTGGGAACAATATTTTTAGCATGAGAGTAAATTGCAGAGCTGGTGGGCTTGTTACCAGGTTTATATACTATAAGCATAGAAGTAGCAAACCCCAGAAAAGTAATCGGGAACAGTGAGTTTACTAAGTCTGTTACTGTAAGTGATACTTCAGGTAATGTATTGCTTCAAACCAAGTTGTTATAATAAGCGTCAAATTATGTGGATACTAAAGTTAGGGCGTCTTTAAGAATGGGAAATGTTGGGTTCTTCGTAGCCCTGGTTTTGATTATCTGCGACCAATGATACGAGTTTGTAATGATCACTATTGCTGTGATATGGTGGAAAGAAACAAAACAGGACTGTTTAATTTCTTTTACGGGGAACATTAAAATGCAATCAATGCTACCTTTTTAATTACGTTTTTCAAGATCTTCGGTTGCTTCTAACCTTGCTTGCTTGGTTGATGGGAGTGAAAAGGTGAAACCATTTGAATAGTGCGCCGCAGCGGCATTTGTTCCCATTAGGATAGGCCGAGACTATGTGTCGAGACTTTGTATGATCCTGACAAACCTCTCAGGCTTCGTTTGCATCCATCAATCTCCTCATACATGCTCTTTTATTCTTCATACTTTGGACGCCTTCCTTTCGGAGCATACTCGCTTTTTGGTCCAAAAGTGTCCTCCGAGGTCGTCCTCTACTAACATTACCATCCACATTGACTCTTATAAATGTCTTTCACCAATTTGTCAGTCTATCGTCCATCCTGTTTATGTGCCCAAATCACCTTAACATTCCTTTTTCTTTCTTTTTACTATATCATCTTTCACACCATTCACGAATCACGATATTTCTTACTCGATCACTTAACCTTTCATAAAATAATAAATATAAAATCATAGATGCACTTGAATCCTAATAGAGTGATAACAATGCACGCATAAGTTGACTCCCCAAACTGAAGTTGGACAACACCTCGCATAAATACTTTGGATATGAATTAAACTGTAAATATTTTGGAGAGCAGCTTAGACCAATGCATGCGAGAGTGATTTTACGGTAGATTAGGTCACAAATTTGCAGAAGATATGCATTAGGTACAGCCAAATTGAAATCTCAATCTAATCTAATCTTATTCAAGGAACCGAGTGCTTTAATGACTAATTAATTACGTGTGTCAAACGACTATTTTCTACAAACTTGTGAATTAACATAACATAAACATAAACATTCACGCCGCCGTTTATTCCTGAAGGGGTTGGCAGAAGTACCAATACTTCTTAACAACAAGTGACAGCGCCAACAACAACAAGTGTCCAAAGTAGGTACCCACGTTTTGATTAGACAGTGTACTCACGTGATAGGGGGCAGGCCCATCGCCGTTCTTGTGAATTAAATTGTTACTAAATAAGTATAAGAAACTTACTACTAAATCACTGTACTCCGCTTGTACTGGAATCTTTCCAAGTTATCTGAAGGACCGACGTCAAGTAGTCGATGAAGGCGGGTAACTATCTGCGCCGTTCTATATGCACCAAGTTGTGAGCCAGGGCAGCAACATAGGGCCCCTAAAATTCATAATACTGATCAATAATCTTCCAACATCATTAGTTAACGCCCCGATTGCTTACTGTTTACAGATGATCTCAAATTGTTACGGATCATAACCAATGTCGAAGATTGCAATCTTCTTCAAAGGAAAATAAACAACGTTATTGATTGGAGTGGATTAAATAAATTACAGTTTAACGTCGACAAATGTGAGGTTATGAGCTATGGCCGAGGCAGAAATCCACTACACTACGAGTACAGAGCGGGAGTAGTACCACTGGCGCGGGTTTCTGCTGTGCGAGACCTCGTGGTGCAGTCCAGGAGTGACTTGAACTATCTGCAAGCAAGCATTCTAGAGACTGGGTTTCATTCTAAGACAATGTCAGTGCTTCTGTAATACTGTGGCCGTTAGAACATTATAAAATGCCCTGGTAAGAAGTAAACTGGAATGCAATGCAATTGTTTGGAGTCCTCACCAAGACAAGTATATTGCGATGTTGGAACGCATGCAGAATAAGTTCACAAGGTTCTTGTACCTAAAAATGTACGGTGTTTTGTTTGCCCCTTCCACCTACTCATGTATCCAACATTATTCGTACTGGGAATGGTGGGATACAACAAACTCGAAGTGAGAAGAAACGTAGCCCTGGTGATGTTTCCTACTAAAGTAGTACGGGGACTGAAATACAACCCTAATGTGCTTAAACTGCTAAGATTAGTCGTCCCAAGCAGGTCACTCCGCCGCCGCAAGTACAGAATGTTCGAGGTGCCGCTGGGACAGACGGCTCTGGTCAACGACGCACCCCTCACTAGAAGCGTTCGCCTATTAAATATACTTGCAGATGAGGTCGATATCCTAGTATGCAACATGAACGAGCTTGAGAAAGCAGTTATAAAGTACATATGCTACGGAAATCCAGAATAATATTTTAATTTTTAAAGTTTTTTTTTAATTAGTATGAATAGAAAAAATATCAGATATTATTAGATAGTAAATTTGTTATTGTTTTAATTTCTAGATATATTTTTTTTTTTTTGTTGTAATTTGACATACTTAATAATTTGACATTTATGTGTACTAGGCGCATATTGGTGTTAACTGTAATGGCATTTTTTTGTAAATGTAAATAAATAAATAAGTTTTTTTATGCACATCGCGTGGTCAATATGAGTTGTCTTGACTATCGTAGCATACTAAATTGATATTATTTAAATACGAAGGCGGTAAGAAATCTTTTCAAAAATTATTTCGATTGAAAATAATTAAGTAACAGTAATCGATTATTTCAGAGCGCAAAAGCTTGAATTTAACAATTACTTTTTTATATCAAGTTGGTCTAAACCAATAATTCAATTCAATTTGTTTGCTTAAATTCTTTTTAGATGACAAAAGTTGTGTTTAGAAAACAATTAACATATTGGTTTTAGTTGGTGCCATTATTCTAATGTAAAGATAAATAAAAAGTCACCATGAGGCTTTGCGGGCTTTAAGGATGTGTTCAGAGCTAATCTGACCGTCAGCACGCACGATATGTAGTACTGGCGTGCGTACGAAATCGTCTGGACAGCTCTGAACGCTCTTTAAAAATTTTTTTGAAAATTAGATTATAGCTACAGACGTCTGATGGTCACTCCCGTCGGTCAGGTTCAGGTTAGCTATGAACTGAACACAACACACCCTTAGATCCCGAAATCAACAATAAACAAACATCACTTTATGGTATGAACGAACAGATATAATCAAAATATTTTTTACTTATTATCCATTAATAACTGTATTTCTTTTTAATAAACATTTAGTTTTACATGATTCATTAATAACCTTGTCCTATTAAAATGTAATAATAACTTCCAACAGTAATATGTTTTTTGTTTAAGCTTTTTGTAAGAATCGTATAAAGGAACGTCAATGTGCCATGCGCTGACGTATTCTGTCACCGTTATTTTGACAAAACAAAGCTGTATAATGTTTTGTTTCTTTCTTTCTAGATGTAGTTGTATATCTCTATATCTTTCACTCTATAAGTCACACTGTCTCCAGTAATTCACTTGCTGTGTTTTGGGCAAAACATTGCAATAATATATTAAATTAAGTATTTAAAACTAACTGTATTGATTGATAAACAGCAAGATGACGACCCCTAGTGAATTAAGTTTTGATGAAATATTAAAGTTTATGTTAGAACATAACGGAAGAGTGACAAACCATGAATTAGTAAAGCATTTCAAAGTGTTTTTGACTAATCCAGATATGAGAGGTAAGTCTTGTTTAGTTACTATAAGATTAAGTATTCATAGAATCTTTGTAACATTTATTGTTTTCTTAGATGAAGCCAGAAGCACATTCAAAAAGTATGTGAACACGCTTGCAATAATAAAAAACCAAAACAATGAGAAATGGTTGATTTTGAAGAAGAAGTATATGTCTAACTCCGAAAGCAATGTTTCGTTGTCAAGTCAAGATGTGTCTTGTGATAATACTGAAACACCACAAGTGTTAGACAGTCACATTCCACCAGCAGATATTTCAATGAACGAAGAGAGCATAGAACAACCACCAGAAAGACCACCATTGCCCTTACATTTGAATCAAGATCTTGCTTTACTAAATAACTTTATTCATGAACAAATTCCACCCCTACCCCAACACTATGATCAAAAAGAGAACATTACGCCACATCTCGATGAGGAACCACCTATGGTATTCCCTAGAAGAAAATCTTCGGCAGACAAGCCTATTGTCAATGAGAAGAAAATGCCGGCTCAACCAGTACAAAGGCTGTCTATTCCTAATGATGAGACTATTACAAAGGCAGGGGAACAACTTATAACCTCACAAAGTGTTCTTAATTTGGTAGACCTTGAGCACAAAATTTCTGTGAAAGAAAGGAAGCAAATGTTTAATAGGATGGCATCAGAAGGAGATATCTTAAAGCCTTACAACAATAGCAATACCTCACAGGTGAGTTAATATAATTCTTGAATATACAGATCATATTTAATGGGAACTATATTTTCTATCACCAAAATTTATATTTGTCATCACATTGTATCACCTAATAAATAGATCTATCGCCACGAAATATTTTCGTTCTCAGATAAACAAAAATTGTTCCCAGGTATGAATTATCAAATTAATGTTAATATATGTGTAAAATAAGAGATCGATAACCAATAAAATTATACTGCATTACATGAATATAAACTTCGTTCTTATAATAACAGTTTTGTCACTTAAATAATAGCTCTGTGCTCAGAATGGTAGATCTGTCACCAAATAAATCGATTATCGATCCCTGACTGCGACTCCTTTTTATTTGATATTTTGTCACCAATACAGTAGTAACATTTTATTTCGTTCAGATATTAAATTAATAGTATTCGTTACCAATTTAATACATCAATTTATAATTTTATTGAAAAAAATATCAAAGGGGCGGAGACAAATCGGCAAATTACTAGAAATATATGTGCAAACATATTATCGGATTAGCCATACGCTTAAAGCTGGTCAACCTCCCACCAGAAGCAAAAAATGGCAGAAAAGAAAAAAGGGGCGCCCTTCGAAATCCAAACCAGCGCTGATTATTCAGTGATTATTGTTTTTTAACAATAAATATTGATTATTTTAACTTTAATTAAGTGTTTTATCTACTATTCTGCTAGCCATAAGCCGGCTATTTTAAACCAGCGCTGATTGTTCAGTGGCAATTATTCTAAACAAGAAATATTGATTATTTTGACTTAAATTGTTTTATTAACTACTCTGCAAAAAAAATATTTAAATATAATTTATACTACCAGTGATGATGACAACCCTAATTTTTTATTTGCACTTAATGCAATTTTCTAGTAACATAATATGATTTATTGGTGGTCTCTTTAAATTAGTTTGCTTAAATACTTATTAGGACACACCTATTTTAATACATACAAAAACATTTATTTGGTACTAGACCTTATATCTCAGGATTTTAGGTGATTTATTGTGGAACTGATTTTGCATTGTTTGGTGACTACATTTTGGTGACAGATCTACTATTTTGAGGACAAACCCTATTATTTAAGAAACACAAAACTAAATTAATTGGTGATAGCTTAAATGATACCCATATTTAATTAAGTGCTGAAATGGGGTTGTTGTTAATTCGTCCCAAAGTAAATTTGACCCAAAAAATTCTTTGGGTGAATTCATCACATTTATAGTTTTAAGGAGTGATTTCTTCATTTATTATTTTTGTTTTTGTAAAATTGCTCAGAAAATCTTTTATTCACAATAGGAAATATCCAAACAATTGTTTTACACATTTCTATTAGGAAAATAATACTAAAAGTTTTTGCAACACATCTCAAATAAATACAAACCATTAAGCTTATAAAATATAAAAAACACTATAAGTTTGGGTTACTTATATGCAGGCATTCAAACACAGGCACACTGATATTTCACACAAACTTGTTAGAGAACGTGACAGCTCAATGGGTAGAACACCGGTAGACGTGCAAGCGACTAGTGTTCAAATCCCGGGTCGGGCCTACACTAATTTGTCTTTTCTAAAGGCATATGTGTGGTTAATTTATCACGGTTGTTAACAGTGAGGGAAAACATCGTGGGGAAACCCACATGACTGAGTTGTACTTAGTCATGTGACAGTGTATTCGTACAAAACGGCGATAGGCCTGCCCCCTATCACGTGAGTACACTGTCCAAGCAAAACGTGGGTACTCTGAACACCAGGTGACAATGTCACGTGATGTTCAGAAGTATTAGTACCTATGCCAACCACTTCGGGGATATTTGGCGTGAACGTTTATGTTATGTTGTATGAGAAAAAATCAAAGATTTGGCCGACAAAGTACATTTATATTAGGATAAGTGAATGATAAAATTATATTTTGTTACAATGAAATGGCATAGAAAAGTTTATGGAAGTTCATGAAATGCATAAGGTGTGAAATTTCATTGTAGCGCAACTGAAAGCCTTGTGAGTGGGGTGCCACCTCAATGCCGTCAATATGACACAGGTCATACTCAGCACAGCAAATGAAAGATACACATTATTGTAATATTCAATATTTATTAGATCACTAATTGTTTTGCTCCCATCCCTGGACTAAAGGATCTTTTGAGATTAAGTGATGGGAATAATCACTTATAGAAGACCGTAACTTTAATCACCAATAAGATCCGAGGATTACTACGTATTTATACTCACAAACACGATCCCAAAAACACAAAATTCTTCTGTCACTTTCGGAGATTGAACGGGGAAAGATTTTTAAATAGAGCTTGGTCAATGACAATATTCAATGCCCTTAGTCTATACTACAGTCACAAGAAGAAATCGGTTGGAGATATTTTTCGCCGATTCTACACAGCTAACCCAGCGCTAAGCAACAAACTGGTTGTATTAATCCCGATTACACATTGATACTGGTAAATTTCTATTCACATGTTCCAGGAACTGAATTTGTAGTTCGCAATACTGCCTTACTATGCAATACTCATTATTGGATTTCGCTAGCCTACTGTTAATACACTAGGGTCGAAATGTAATTTGGTTTGAGGGATTCGATATCGAAAAATTTACATATATTTCTAATTTAGGTTATAACAATGTTTACTGTAAGCTACATTGTATGTTAGATGAAACCATAGGACAGGCAGCCCCGAATTACTTATTACGATTATTACGTAAAGGTATTGTTAATGTTATCCTAAGTAAGGTGTGGATGCGAATTTCACTATAATTTAATGGTAACGAGTAGTATATTGATAATATATTTCTTTATAATTCTCTTATATGCGAGTAGGCCACTTCTTTGTGATCGAAGTCCTCTGGAACGGCTCGACCGATTTCAACCAAAGGCACAGTGATCGAGTGGACATTGCTAAAGAGCTTATTCCATTTGTCTGAATTAAGACGTCTGAAAGCCACAGAATCTGAATTCAGACTAGTGGAATAACGTTCAGAACGCTGGAACTGAAATTTGTGTAGTGGAATAACAAGCGTCTGCGGCAGTAACTTCGAAGGACGTCTGAATTCAGCAACGACAAAGTGTAATGGAATAAGCTCTTAAGTGTGGCATTTCGTGATCGAACCTACCATTAAGGAATAATCACTGAAAAACAATTTTCTCATTAGGTTTAAAGCTTAAGACCGACTGCACAGATAGAAGACTGAGGTTTAACTAACTCGCTCAACTCGATTCATTTCAATCTCAATATGCATTGAAGTCCTAGTTACTAATGTATTTCTATAGTCAATTTGTTATTTTTATTGGATTATCCTGTTATTCTTTGCCCGAAGAGATTTATTTATTGTTAATATTTGTTCATAAAGAGCTTGTAGTATTTGAAGATAAAAAAAACTGTTGCTTTAAATTATAACTATTTCTATAAAACTCCAGTCAAATTACATACATACATACATATACTCACGGCTATAAATCCCTTAACGGGGTAGCCAGAGCTTTGAAATGATAAATTCCTCAGCCACTACAGCCAGCCAGTCAAATTAATGTCTATTTAATATAAAACCCTTAAACTCCCTAATTTATTTTGCTGAATGCTAAATTACCTGAATATCTGAAATTTAAGATAATTCCGCGCTGCGGAGGGCACGTTAAGCCGTCACTCCCGGCTACTATCGTGTTATCGTAAGTCCCCCGATTTAAACTAATACGAATTATTAAAATGAAAGAGGTAGATCGGAGTTGCAATATTATCGTGAAAACGCATTCACATCCATGACCTTGTTACAATCGGGATGCAATCGATATTCGCAAATGGGACGTATTCAGGGAACCGTTCTAGATTGTTGTGTAATATTAGATTTGTATCACTTTATTCAGGGAAGGCTCGATGCTCTTGAGAATAGTGATTATGACCGTGGCCCAGTTGGTAAGTGATTAGCTCTTGGGTCGCAGGTTCTTATCACACAAGGCAGTTATTGTGCCTCTATATAAAGGAAAGGGGTAACACAAGGAGGCTAAAAACTACCGTGGAATTATCCTACTCAGCATTGTCGGTAAATTGTATGCAAAGGTATTGATTGAAAGAGTGATGAATGAAACTGATGATAAAATTAGGGATGTGCAAGCAGGATTTAAAAAGTAAATGGGATGTATGGATGATATCTTCTCTTTAAGGAGCATTACCGAAAAGTTCTTAGCTAAGAACCAAGAGATGTATTGCTCCTTCATAGATATAGTGAAGGCGTATCATAGGGCAGTAAGAAAGTATTTATGGAAGCTGTTGTCCAAGTTTGGTTTAGGTAAAAAAAAAAGTTCCAGTACATGTGTAAGAGTAAACGGAGAAATCACGGACTAATTCGGAACCTCTCGGGGTGTCAAAAAAGATGTGTAGAACCATGAACACATTGAAGAGCCACGGAAGTTTTCCCTGGCTCTTCAATTTGTTCATGGATAACTGCAGAGATGCGTGAAAGTGATTATGGTCTGAGAATACATGGATTCGTCATTAAATGCCTCTTATACGCTGCCGTTCTAGTGCTACTTGCATCATCGGTGGAAGAGCTGCAAGTGATGATGAATATTGCATGTGCATCTTTTGAAAGAGAGGGAATGAGGGTGAATGAATGCATATAAAACAGGAACTAAGATTTTTTAATGAGAGGATAATAGACCGAGTGCGTGATTGAGATTAATGGTAAGAAAGTGGTACAGATGAACAAGTTCGTATATCTAGGAAGCTTGTTTACTAGGGATGGTAAGTGTGAGGAAGTAGCGTCAATATAATAATAGGCAAAGAACAAATGACGCATCATCTGTTGTGTTGGAGATTCTTCGTATTCCAAGAAAGCCTATTGCTGATGAATATTGATAAAAAAGATGCTACAATGTACATTGCGTAATCATATTCAAACCGATTAAGCTACATAAAAACCGTTTAAAATAAATAAGAATTTACTAGGTGAGGGCATACGCATATGCTTTTATATCGTTTCAATGTAAGATTGCTGCGATGTAAAAAAACCCTTTCGCTCGCACCTGGACTGTTTAATTGAATTGTAAAACTTTAACCTTCGCCTTTTACACGTCAAAACGGCGATGTTGATTTTGATTATTATCAATATAATCGTTTCGTGATCGCGCCGGGATATCGACGAGAAAAATTTGTAGCGTTGCCGCGGTCACTTCACTAATAAATTAAAATGGAATGACACGCAAACATAAGTATGTATGAATTATGAATGAGCGCAGCGTCTAGCTATTACAATGTATCAAAATCTAGGGAGATTCATCACCTTGTTTTCTGAATAAGATGATGCATACATACGTGCTAAGGGATAACTATTTGGTCGTCCATGTATGTATATGTATGAAAAGCGCTGGCAGTCAATAAATGGAAAAAGTGCGGGACTTAGTGTTTTGGTAATCTTTCGAGGAGGACTATGTCTAAAAGTTAATTACAAATGGCTTAAATAAAGATTATTTTGTCTAATAAAGCAAGTAGGTCTTTATGATATAAGGCGATTCGATAGATGCATGAAAATATATCATCGCATTATCCGATGAAGACTTAAAATGGGGATAGATGTTGCATGCATACTACATGTACATTTAAACATTCGCGCTCAATTCCGAATTTAAATAAAAACTATTTTACCACGATCTATTATTCTCTGATGGAATATGTAAACGTAATCAATTTTCCAAATATCACGCCAGTATAGATAAGTACTGGCCCTACTAACCCCGTCCCGTATCACATACACATTGGGTCGCGGCGGCGCGGCTGAGCAGGCCTAAAGGGATGATATTTGTAAGCATGGTCATCATTTTGCAATTTGGTTTGAAGTTGTTATTCTTATTAAACAAACCAATTTTATAAGATTGCAATACAACGGTACTTGATACTTAGCCAATTTCTCAAATTCATTGTATCTTTTTTCACAAAATGTCTCGAGTCTACAGTACTTCTAGCTGAGATGGCATAAAGTTGTAAAACGTGTTTAAATCACAAGCATCCGGTTTTCAGCAATTAGTTTACCACTTATAACCTTTCAAACAAGAGTGACACACGTTTCAGTTGTAACGAACGACGCGGAAACTAATAAATTATAAATAAACAATCCATTTCACACTAATACGAGTATGCCACATTGCCACTAGTCCCGACGAGTTCTCCAAGGATAAATCAAATCTGAAATAGAACTATGGGCATACTCTGTGGCTTCCGGTCGTCAATAAGAATTGAAAAAATAGATTTATCCATGGTATTCTTGTTGTCAGCTCGTATCACGTACGATTTGTCATTCCAAATCCGATTTTAAATTAAAATAACAACGCTCCCATTATTCAAATCTCGTCCGCCTTAGTCCGTCCTATTTTTAATATATCGTGTGTTTTGTATTTTTAGCGTTAATTGTTTTATAAGTTCCCAGCGTTGATATTGACTCATGCTTTTCCGCGAATTATTAATCGGTTCCATTCATGCATATTTTTTAATTACTAGTGACTAATTTTTATAATAATTTAGTTTAGAACAAGTTTAACTGTTACAAGTTTAATAAAAACCAAACGTCGTACTAATAAATGAAGTGAGTCCCACACACAAATTTATTTATACAGCAAACTTAATATGTGGACTCCCTGCTGAACTGTCCAAACGGTTTTTAGTCGAATATCATTATTCATATTGCAGTATGTTTTGAATACAATATGATATGGCCATTCGTGACTTGCGGCCGATTGTCCTCTGACAATTAGAAAATCGTGTGAAGACAGAGCGCACGTGGACTGCTAATACATAGGTCATACTGATGTTTCGTGTCCATAGTCTATAAATACCATTATTTGAACTTTGTTTGCGACGTCCATATAAAATAATGTGTTTTTGATGTAAAGCATTACTAGGATTTATTAACAAAAACGAACGCCTTTTTAATTGCATACCATTAAAACTAACAGATATTTTGACAAAATAGATGTCTGCACTCGGATTTGATTTAAGAAATGTTATTGTTAGATCGCCATCATTTTAGCATAAACTACTAGACAGATTTTGACGAAATGTAGTACACAGTTGACTCAGTTGATAGGTCATTAATAATATCAAAGCATCATACATAATCTTCTATACACAGTGATAATGTTTTGACGAAATATGAATAGATATGTCTGTAGATACATAGTTCTAGTATAGTTGCTCAGTAAGTAGGAATGCCAACTCATCTGCTCTTCCTGTAAACATCCTTGTTGTTGCAATAGTTATCGGAAGAGGCAGTGAGTGGGTTATTAATGTGTGATAGTATACCACCTACATATAAATAAATTGAACATACTTGGATTGATTAGTTCTGAGTAGTTGTAATTGTGGGTTGGCGCACGAAATTCAATCTTCTTTAAACGATGTTAAGTTGTTAAAAGTCCTTTTATTGCTTCTTGCTACTGGTGATACGCAGAAACCGATTTATACCTTTGCTATTACGCAGATACAAGACAATAAGTATAAGGAAGGTTCTTAAGCTATTGAAAAGAAAACGTCTCTGGATGACAGCACCTGAGAAAATCCTTATGAAATAAAAGCGAAGTAAATTTGTATAAATTATTCATGGCACATAGCAATTACTTCATATTAATTCTAATGCAAGGAGTTGAATCCTTGAAGCAACTGCAGATTTTCTTGGTTTGAAAAACTAAGCGATTTCATTATTTTTGCATTAGTGCGGTGATATCGTCTAAGGTATATTTACTGACTTATGTTTTCTTTCATCTGATCAATGTCTTAAAATGCAACCTAAACATTCTATTAAAACCAACTTTATACAATTAGTAGGACGGAAGTAACAAACAAACATTTTTATTGTTGCTAACTTCTGCTTATAAAAAGAATGAGAAATAATAGTGAAACATAAGTGGGAATGTCCCAATTAGACAATCATAACCGAACGAAATACAACTATCATCTCAAAACAAATACTTCGTTAATAGCAGCTTTTATTTGCTTAAATAAAAACGGGTAATCACTGACATAAAGTATTAATTAAAGCGCAGTATCTTGCGATTATTCAGAAATGTGTATCATTATGTGCTATCACGGATACAGGTATGCAATCAAACTATTCGTTGGCTACCATTATCTTGGGGAGCCGCAATAAATCACCTCAAGTCAGCGAAAATAAGCATCGTATAAAGTGTACATCATCATCATTTTTGATTAAACGCATTCTTATTGTTATGCAAGATGTGAGAATGATAAAAGACCACGGTCGGCTGAAGATTGGCAGGAAAATATGACTGATTTCATTGTTCTTCGGCCTCTGTTTGGGCCTGAGAATCACTTGGAGCCATCAACAACGCGGATGCCACTTAACGAGGCTTGTCGAAGTGATGGAAAATAGCAACGGACGTATTAGCTGACAGCAGCACAGAGATAAAACCGCCAACATAGTACACGCTTAGTGAGGCTGAAACAATCGGACGAAAGAATGTTTTATTGTCTTTGTAAGTCTATTAGCGATGTGCCACATTCGGAACAATTACATGATGTTTCAATTACTTTTCACTCTATTTCGAAAGCCCTCATTTGTATAAACAACAGTTTGAAAGTCGATTTTGGTACACGGAAATTTAATTATCTATTTAAAGATATTTACAATATCATTTTTGAAGAACAAGTAGAACCTGGGAAAAGTATTCCAAAATAAATTGTGCGATACTTTGCTTTTTTGTAAAATATCTCTGCGTTTATCAGAAAAAGGTTCGTGTGTAGAATTCAAACATTGTACGTACGACAAGACGACAACTCCGAAAAATTTAAATCATTTCATCTAATGGTGTGAATAGCCGTGTAGAGCGGTTGATAAACATCTCTTAGACATTTTTGCCGTTTTATAATAATTTAATTCAAAGTTTATGAACATTTAAGCACAATGTTAATCTTATTATTAAATCAAACACATCACATTAAGGATGTTATCTTGTCAATATCGAAGTCCCTAACAGTGAGGCCGATAGTGTAGACATAAATATGTAACGACAGGTGGTAAAGTGGCCACGCGGCGCAACGCACGCCCCACCTTGAATTTGTATTATTCACTAACATTACCACGAGCCATCAAATATCAACTTTGTTATTGCGCCAGTACGTAACCATTCCCCATTACCTCTCCAACCACTCTTATGACCTTCTCCACATGACACATCCCTCGAAGCAAGCCAGAGGACTGGAGAATTCGAATTTATTGACCATTAATTCAAAATATTATTTTCACAATATAAGTACTCATTTATTAATTTTGAAATATTAGGTTCCGATTATTAATTTATATGTGTCGTTAAGATATTTTATAATATATGTTAATATTTTCTTTGTTTATATTCCTAACCTTTCGTTCGTCAATTCGAGATGAGTTGATAGGCTTTTATCTATATGTCTAAAAGCTTTCGCTTTGCCATTTCTTTTTTTCAATACATATTTTTTTATCGACAGGGTTTCGACGAAGAAGATCGAGTGTCTGTCATTTCGGTGAGCACAACATTTAATATTTTATAAGTCTACATATTTTTGGCATAGCGTCATTTTGTTCTTCTTGTTTAAGCTTGACCACAAGAGTGAAAGTGAGCCCTTGGATTCGAGGCAAAAGGCGTGGATTATAAGTGCCGCCCGGGGTGAATACCATACTCTAGCGAAAATGTGTTCGGAGAATGCAAAGCTGGCTAAAACTAAGGTGAGTTTTATTTTACTAGAAAAGTTTTTTATAAGGCAAGATGAGACAAATAAAGTAGTTAGCTCCATATTCCCACATTTGAAGTTAGTTGGCACCAAATGGAGCACATGTCGAAAAGGTGTGCATCTAATTGGGCTTGGAGCGTCCGCGCCGGCGCCGGAGCCACCCCCCGTCGCATGCTATCTCGGCACATCTTCGTCTCTCCTCACTCCCTTCTTATTTTACGAGCCATCATCTCTTTGTTTTTTTCTATCGTGCTATTGTATCTCAAGTGTACAGAGTTTCAACTTGTTCTCTTGATATATTATCGCCCTATCGCCGAATGTTTTCTTATTGTGTTTTGCGTATATGTGGGTTGACAGCGGTTTAGCATTGGTTTTTTGAAATCATATTAAAGTGATGGAAATGGAATACCAATCATTTTTAAAACAGCAAAATCAACATATACATACATACATAAATATACTCACGGCTATAATTCCCAAAACGGGGTAGCCAGAGCTTTGGAATGAGAAATTCCTTAGCCACTTTTGGAAGTTGAGTGGGGAAAAAATGGTAATAATAAATGTTTTTCGTGACGGGTCTCCAACCGCATCACCCAAAATCACTTGAAAAGCCCCTATACCGTTAGTCGCCTCTTACGATCACCCACGGGTAGAAATGGGGTAGTGTTATTCTATTCCGACACAACACAGCAAACACACGACGTCTATACTCTCAATTTAATTATCATGTCTTCTTTATTGAAGTTAGTTATTCAAAGTTATTCGCGAGGCAAAGAATTACCAGCTTACTGAGATTTCATTACGTCCAAACGGTTATATTGCGTTAACGAAAAATCAAATTATGAAAGTCGTTAAAACAATTGAACGACCATACCACAAGCCACAACCCATCATTACATAAACGGAGGAACAAAGTCAACAAAAGAGATTAAGTTATTCTTTGGCAAACCAGAAAATAATCAATTAGTGTTTTAATGATTACCATCGTACCCACGGTCGACTGCATAAAATCCTTTGCAGAATCTCTGATTACAAACCGCATTACTTTTATTGAGAGCCCAATAAAATACATAATGACTGCCTTCTCTTTTATTGAACCATTGTAAATCAAGTGGCGACGTGATTGCTTCTAAATTATATGGACGACCTACCTTTAATGCTTACTAAAATAACTTTCGAAAAACTCAACTCCTTAACTGATAGTAATAATGTAGTATCAGCATTTTGTCACTGAAATATCTATTTTAGGACAAAGTACTCCTCTTTTGGCTCTACAAATTTGTATGCGATAATTTCATCTTAATTCTAACACCTAATATTTTTCTTCTAATCTTGTCGTCTCGTCTCGTCATCCACAATTTAACGCTCATTATAAGGCATGTAAAATTCTTGCGCATTTGTTTCCAGTAACCTTCACGTAGCTATAACATCCCTCTTATGACACGCGTACTAGAGTTTTTAAAACACCGTCCTATAGAAAAAAATTCTAGTAGTTTAGCAAATCTAAGTTATGACAGTTTCTATGATTCCCATTTTTACCGGACCTCGAGATGCAAAAGTTTCACTCTTGACCTATCTTACTTATCGTCTAGCGAGATGTAGTGCACGCTTATCCTTTTAACAAGAAATCTCCTGGTTTAAAACAGCTATTCCACATTTCTAACATATCGTATATCTTTATTTATTTCTAACTCAATGACAACGATATTTTAACCTAAACAACAATGATATTTTTAAAACCCCATTTATTTGTTGTTTATATACCAGACGATGCTAATGTCAGGAAATTGTTTAGTTACGAATATCTGCACTATTGACTTTTGTTATTTTTTTAACGCAATCATTTTAAATGTCTCTAACTAACGTTTTAAACGCTTTCAAACCATGGACACGTACTTTACAAATCTGTTTAATTGAGCACAGGTTGGGGTAGAATGCCTCTATTCAACAGTGCAACTGTCATCGCTGCAAAAATGCCGTGGGGACACTATCTATATATGTGGTATTATTATAATAAAATGATATAACTAATAAAACCATGTTTATTCTATCATTTACTCTTTCTTATGTTACTCTCTTTAAAGTTACTTTAAAAGTCTCACAACTTAATGAGTTTCCTAAGTTGAATGTTTAATCGCATACCTCTAATTGTATAGACTAGAGTGAGATTTTCTCATACCTCTTATAAATATATTTATATCTTCTCACTTCAAACTTCAGCCTTTTCTTATAACCTTCTTCAAATACTGTAATACCCTACGTTCTCTGCTAACAATACCATTCTCTAATCCATGCAATATGATGTGAAGTTGTATTTAGAGTAACAAAACATACACGACAATGTGCCGTCGGTGGCCGGCCCAAGAACACGGATTTACTCTTACACACGTAAAGCGGTATTAAATATTGTTGGACACTAAATAACACATGTTTGTTATGCTCACACCACTTGACATTTGTCGCTTTTCCCTCCAAAAAACACTTTGATGCTTATTTTCGTATACAGCCGCATGACGAGAGACTTATAGATTTGTGGAAGACGCGGTGTGGGTCCGCGGGAATCTCCTTTCATTTTGTTTTTAATTCATAAAGGGAGATGTTAAAATTTGTCATCGGCACATCCTGAACGAAAGCGGATCGACTTTTGATCATGCAATCGCAATTGATGGGTATATCTGGGCGTTTGATTTTGAAAATCTTTATCAATTGAGGATGTTTTAGTGATTTATTTAATGATATTAACGATCAAGGTAAAGTCTGATGACTATATCTGTATATTGCCTCTATGTTATTATATTTCTATCGTCCGCCGCTTTTTTCTATTGAGCCGGGGCTCATCAATTTATAGACGTTAAAAATTTACACCTTAAAGTAGAGGAATTTTTATATATATTATATTTCGGATACATACGGAGTAGTCACGGCTATAAATCCTATAAAGGGATAGCCAGGGCATCAAAATTAGCAATTCCCTGCCCAGTTTTGGTAGTTAAGTGGAAAAAAAAGTTTTTGGTAATCAACCACATCGCCCAAAAATCGCTTAACAAGCCCCAATTCTCTAAGTCGCCTTTTATGACACCTGTAGAAAGTAATAGGTTTATGTCATTCTAAGCCGACACTTAATAGCTGTGGTATGTTGTGTGACGAAGTGTCAGTGTGTGATATTGTGATTCGTGAACGATTTGGTGAGAAAGATGATGGAGTGCATGATAGGTAAAGGGAATGTGAAGGTGTATTGGCACACGAAGCGGATGGATGAAAGTGAGCAGTGAGCAGAATAAAATAGAGCAGCTTGCGCAAGAGATATAGGTATATAGCCAATATGGATTGTATTATTAGTAGAGGACAAACAATGCGTTTAAACAGCAAATTGAGAGAATGAATAAATATTTATGAGAAAAAAACACATATGAAGATGAAGAAGGGAGCAAGGGATGCTTGTTAGGCTCGTAGATATATTATTAGGCGAACGATAGTCTCTGCCCATCCCAATGGGAATTAATGGCGTGAGTATAAGAAAGTGGTGTGGCCATAAATATACATGGGTATTAAACCAGCTTGAGATAAAATGTGCAATTTAAAAATCGGATTCATGTCCTATTAATATAGTAAGCGGAAAGAGGAACTTTGCATAGTTTGCAGCCGAAACAGTTAGGGCATTGACCACACACTACAAAACATACGAATGCTATCGTTTCACACATCTTCCTGTAAGTATATTTTGTTGCTATTATTAGAGTCGAAACAGGTAGAGTTCAAATTATAAATAAGGTCTTATTAACATGACAATGTACTGCAATATGGTCTAAATATATACCAAAGATTACCAGCAGTTTGTTATTAGGTACCTTATTACGCTACCCATATTAAATTAGTCCCATACTAGCACCAGAACATGACGTAGTGAACACGATTTAGGCGGTGATTAATTTGTTTGGAATTTACTAATGCGTGAAAACGAGCGGTTAGTTTATCTCAACAGTTGTATATCATTTTATTGTTTGTTTGACTGTTTACGACGATCTTGTAATGAATGTTCATAAAGATGACTTTACACGATAAGAGAGTAATATTGATTTTCAACTTCTCGATTTCAAAATGGGCGGGGCTGGCAACCAGGCTGGCAATTAAATCTTAAAACCATTCCACTCTTCGTTTTAATCAATCGGCTATGTCGATATGATTCGTAGAACTTAATTGCCGTTTACCTTTTAACTGTTGTTATATATTTTTTCTCGTTGTGCTCACTAATTCTTTTTTCCTGTTTTATTACTTGCTCCGTGCGTTCTGTGAGTCTAATTGGTAGTAACCGATTTTTTCTAAGCTGGCGCCTGAGTTACGACACCCGGGGTTCTATTTCAGAGCAAAAAATTGTTTCGGATATTCGGCGTGGATTTTTGTTCCACGCGCTATTAATGTCAACTCGACGGTGGGAGTGTCTTTGCGGAAAGCAATTCAGCCATTGATTTATGTCACGTTCAGCTTTTTAATTAAGATGCTCAATTGCTTATTGCGGTGATCACTAGTATAGGTGCATGGCTTATCTGAACGTTTGAAACTTTAGCTATTAACGAAGCTTGGCTAAATAAACGCTACTAATTTTGTATGTTTATTATGAAGATTTTTTTGAATTTCGATAAGGTCCTCGTTGTTAGTAAAATAGTTCCCGGGGCAAAATGATCGAGTTATTCAAAGAAACCGCCTTCGCCGAAGTGTTCGGTTACGACAGTATGCAGATTAGTCCGCCAAAACCCTAAAACTCCTTTTTTTGACTCGAAAATAGCTGTTTTAGTGAGTTTTTTGGTATTCATTATAATGCCACATACCGTCGACTTTATCAAGACGCCATGAGTGTTTTGACGCTGATGTGTTATTTTAAAATATTGCTTAACTTATGGCAAATCATTTTATTCAGACTTATTTCCTACCTAAGACAATGTTACTTTTGATGAATTTTATTGAAATGAAATCCATCATTTTACTTAATTTTATTGTTTGTGCCAGATGACATTCAGATTTCTTTTATCTGGTACATAAAACTTCGATTTGCCCGTTAAAAAGCGATATATAGTTTGCTATTAAAAAGGATTATGCCTATGTAATTAGGTAAGAGACTTATTGAAGTACAAATAATCACTTTCATTTATATCAGAACACGTCATTTAAAGTTATTCATTGTTATTGTTTAAAGATTGGAATCTAAGCTACTTATTGCAATGGCTCAGAATGACTTCGTCACCTTCTCATTAGAAACATATCGGCTTGGTTGCAACGGTATTCTATATATATATATATATATAATATCTTCATCCGTTTCTGCCGATGGGGGTTCGTAAGAGGCGACTAACGGTATTGGGGCTTTTAAGGGATTTTTGGGCGATGCGGTTGGAGACCCATCACCAACAACCTTTACTTTATCATCTTTTCCCCATTCAACTTTTCAAAAGTTACTGAGGAACTTCTAATTCCTTAGCTCTGGCTACCCCTTCTAGGGATTTATAGCCGTGAGTATATGTATGTATGTATGTATGTTTAGTTCTAATGCGGCTAAGACTAACGAAAAACCTTCAAATGATATTAGGGTCATAAAGATCTACCTATCAACATATATCATTAGCTTCATGCTAAAAGTTGAGCATGCATTAAAATATGTAAACGAGTAAGTGCAGCAAAGAAGTTTATTTTTTTTAAAAACTCGGTAGCAAAGTATAAAATTTTACACCTTTTAAAAAATAGTGTGGATTAGTCATTGCTCGTCTTTAATATAATCACTATAGTTTTGCTTGGATTATCAAGGAAATTATGGTCGAGCTTCTAACACTAGACTACCTCCACTTACTTAAAGAGCTCCTATTGACCTTAACGGCAATAAATATGACATACATACACTCACGGCTATAAATCCCTAAAAGGGGTAGCCAGAGCTGAGAAATTAGAAATTTCTCAGCCACTTTTGGAAGTTGAGTGGGGAAAAGATGGTAGAATAAAGGTTGTTGGTGATGGGTCTCCAACCGCATCGCCCAAAAATGCCCAATACCGTTAGTCGCCTCTTACGTACACCCACCGGAAGAAATGGGGTAGTGCTATTCTAAGCCGACACTACACAACTGCAATAAATATGAGTTAAACTAATATATCAATATGTGAACTCAAAGCTATGGAAAAAAACTAACTTTACTAAATCGGAAGTTTCTTTTTCAATTTCTAATAAAAAAAGGACTGAAAGCAATCCAAAAATAAATAGATTCGTTATTTGATTTATTTTAAAAACTGCCGTGAAGCGTACTGAGTTTTAAGTTTATGCTCTGGCTACCCTATTTGGGGATTAATTGTAGTGAGTGTAGGTGGGTTTATATATATTATAACTATACTAATACTATAAATCATTATTGGATAGCCAATGAATACTGATTGCCACACTGAACGACCCTGTCAGAACTTCGCGCTTCATTTGCTTTCATATGATTTTTCTTTTTAAGTTTTGGTCATATTACTTACAACTCTCTCGCAGTGTGTCCTTAGGTCCCCTCTTTCATCATCCACAATGGGTCTGTTTATTCCTACATTTTATCAGTCTATTGAAATAAATGTATTTCAATTGTTTCATAAACAGCACATTATGTCGGCTCAGAAATAGCACTAAACATCTTCTTTCCATGCGTGTCTTGGGGCAACTTAGGATTTAAAGGATTTTTGAGTGATGTGACTCTAGGGCTATCACCAACCATTTTATTAACTTGTAAGTGTGAATGAGTAATAATCAATTCTAAAGCTCTTGCTACCACGGGATTTATATCTGTGAGTTGGTACTAGATATACTTAACATACAGTCGAGTATCGAAGATAATGTAGTTTTCCCGAACATTATACGAGATCCGATCCCGGTGAGTCCCGTGGAATGCGGCGGGCGCCATCGCGGTGCAACCCGAGAGATCACGCTGCGCCTCATTTCATACGACTTGGGTCCCAACTCGAGACGCCTCGGCCTTGTCGCCTTCGCGCAAAATCAACACGTTTTGACAACTTCCAATTTTAGTTTCACTCGTTTATCGCCGGATGCGTTTTGTAGTTTGAGCGGGAAAGTTTTTGTGCAGGGAATAGGATTGAAATGTACTTACGTAATTAAGTATATAAAAGTTTTAAGAAACTTTTAAATAAATAGTAGTACACACATTAAAGTACTGCTGTGTAGTGCCGGCTTAGAATAGCACTACCCCATTTCTTCCGGTGGGTGTATGTAAAAGGCGACTAACGGTATAGAGGCTTTAAAGGGATTTTTGGGCGATGCGGTTGGAGACCCATCTCCAAGAACCTTAATTTCACCATCTAATCCCCACGTAACTTCCAAAAGTGGCTGAGAAATTTTTAATTCCTTAGCTCTGGCTACCCCTTCTAGGGATTTATAGCCGTGAGTATATGTTTGTATGTATGTACATTAAAGTACAGTAACAAGTTTTTACGCAAGGTTTTTTTTGAAAGTATCTCCACCATATTAATTTGATTTTGATGAGATTATTCTTACTGCGATGACACCATAACAAGTTTCTTATTTTTCATGCATGTATGGCCACTTGATAAAGTTGTATTATTACAAAACTATTCGCCATAAATTCAGCTCTTTTGAATTCCTAACAATGTTACCCTAAGCACAACACTGATTGATAAACTTCAAATGTGACTAGTCAGAAGTGCAAGGCTCACAAGAATCACAGGTAAACTTGGATATTTTCTGTACAAGGAATATCTTATACATAGGCCTTATTAAATTAAATAACTCCCATAAAAAGACTTAAAGCGTGTCTCTTAAAATAATCTCCAACCATGCATGACCTTTAATAAGTATTACTGTATGGATTCTACGAGTATTAGCAATTGTCGCTAGTTTCTCCCTACCTCGATGTAATATAATGACAAGAGTTTTTGTATTAGCTTAACAAGACGTAGCACCTCAAAGCCACCTCACTAAGGATGTGAACTCATTAAAAAGTAGTTTAATTAAACCCTGATTGTTTCATTCGATCGAAGAGGTCGAACTGTAATCGAATTTCGGCCGTTAAAACAAGGCTCTGTTACGAGTTTGGAGCAACGTGCCACATAAAGCACTATAAGTGTTGCAAGTCACTCTAACAATAAGTGATTTCCAACTCGATGACCCAGCAATATTGTAATAGCTGTTTGTTTAGTTATACCTTACTCGTGTATTGGCCTAATCATATATGCCCATAGTTTTGTTTTTATGTTCCCATTTCATTATAGAGTTCACGGGCTTGTGATGGGCTCAAACAGACACAGGTCATCTTTTGTTGTTTCTATCGTTGTTGGGCGTCACGGTTTTGTGTTGACGTGTCCCTGGGTTAGTTTAAAGTTGCTTCGTGGTGTAATTCGTTGAGTGGTAGGCTGAAAATAGAAAGGTTACGGAAATGTGCACTTTTTTAATATCAGTATTGTAAAACATTGCAGATTTATATCCTATAATAATAGTTGGTCCTAATTTCTACTACGATAGCGGTTGTTAACGTATATACCAAATAACACTAGATCAATGTGGTGGTGTAAAGTCTTTTTTTATATTTCGCCCTTTCTGTCTCTGAATCTTCGGTTGGGACTTGTATAAGCTGTGATGATAAAAACTATGTTTAGGAGGAATATGACGAGTTTAAAGTACTAGGTTATTTATCATCAATATCATAGAATCATTATTAAATGTTAATTTTCACTTAAAACGACACTTCCTTGCACACTCTCAATTTTAAAATATTTTTATGTCAATAGGCTAATATTGATAAAAGGACAAATAGCTCTAAACACCATTGCTTAAAGCTTTAAATCTTAGTTTATTGTTGAGCTTTTAATTTAAATCCACTCGATTCAGTACTTTGAGACTTTTCAAATTTGTCGTCTTTATTGTATGCCTTAATTCTTTTTGAAGCTTTTAACCGTATCTGTCTTATTGATGATAAATGATAAAAAAGTTAACGATGAAATTCATGTCTAAGTTTTTTGGAATTGTAAAAACGGCTTTTTATAGTTTTAAAAACACATAAAGACAAAACTATAATGATCAGCTAACAATATCATTGCTTAATGTCATAGGAAACATTATCTTCGTTTAATAGATTTTTGTACTTCCTAATAAAATATAATGCTAATTTCCTTCCATTTCGCCAAATAAATCTGCCCAAAATATTATTCGCAATCCCAAAATGAGTATATTATAATCTTATTTAATTTGATTTACTATCTAAGATCATTCAGTCTGCTAATTCATGACTAATGCCATTCAACATTAGCTTGTTTCCTTAGTTGATGTTTGCCATTCAACGATAAAGCTATTAACATTTTTTATTGACATGTATACTTAAGCATCTAAACAGCTGTTCAATAAATAAATCCTGAAACGAATCTTAAACAAAAGTTACATTTAGCAAGGCCAAGATAACGGAACAACTTATGTAGATCAAACGTCAAACGTGGTGAGGCGTTTACAAAGTGGGCCCGGTTTGATATTGGGGAACACGTAAAAGACATGATTGAAATTCAGCATGAAAGGGATAATGAGGGTGGCGGGATCGCGCCTCCGACCTGTCACTCAGCCATTGTGATCAACGCGCGACAAACGCATTATACAAACATACTGCAAGATATCCATAATATATTAACTCTCATCTCATACACCCAAAAAACTACTCTCCAATTCAACTTGGTGTAATTACAAAACGTGCTTACGAAATTCGCTCGCTCGTTCTGCTTTTAACTAATTCAACCCGCAAAGTTTTCGTGTTGAATGTACTCGCAAATAATATATGCGCACACAACACACATATCGGTTGCGTATTTAATTTGGTAAAATTGGAGGCTTCGTACATATGGGATGGAGATGGAGCGCAATTTACGGACCCAGTTGGGGATGCGAGCCGTTTGCTTGCACACTTTACCATGGCACATTAATTAACCGGCTGAATCTACATATGGCACCACAACTGCGTGCAGCGCCCACTAGTGGCAACCGCTTAGATTTACGACTCGTTCAAACGCCATCTATCGGATAAACTAATTGCACTGCACAACTATTGTTTCTAAAGGCAGAAATAGGACCCATTAGGGTATCGATTGTTCTGCATGGGATAATATTCGATTGTGTGTCGCCCATACAATTACCGGTGCGATGTTCGGATGATGTATTGCCTGTGCATACATACATCATTAATTGTCTATTCGAATGTTTTGATAGTCGGACATTAATTACCCACGGCAAGGAAATAGTTAAAATAAGCCGTAATGGTTATATGAAATATTATTGTCTATTTCATCTCACTTTAGTTTCCATTGCTAGTTAAATTAATTCTCTGAGTTATAAAAAGTTAACCTGTCTACCTTGACTGCCTCCGTGGTCTCGCGGTTAAGCGCTTGGTTTCAAGTATGGAGGTCTCGGGTTCGATCCCCAGGGGGTGGTAACCTTACAAATTTATTTTTTAAGTTTTTACCCAGTCTGGAAGGATATTGCAGGCATGAATCACCTGATTATCCGAAAATTAAGATGATTCTGGGCTTCGGAGGGCACGTTAAGCCGTCGGTCCCGGCTATTATTACGGTAGTAGTCGTTAGTCTGCCAACCCGCAATTGGCCAGCGTGGTGGTCTATGGCCAAATCGCCCTATAGGTATAGGTAGGCTCAAGCCCCTTGGTGGGGACATATATGGGCTGTGAGGAACCTGTCTACCTACCTAACTCACGGCTTTAACCCAAAAAAGGGTAACTAAAATTTCAGAATACGAATTTCAACAGCCCCTTTTTAAAATTAAGTCGTCAGCGCCATCGTCATACTCTAAGTCGGATATTATGACTTTCGCGTGAAGAAATGCTAGTGCTATTCTTAGACGATACTACACAGCCATGCAATATTTATAATTATAATAAAATGAATTATATACCTTATATCATAACTTAAATGTCACGTCCTCGATACCAAGTTTTTATTTTTAAAGAGATACTCAGTCATGATACTCGTATTCGCTCGATATTGTGTAAAAGGGAATGAAAAAGTTGTGTCGCTAAAATATAAATAGTTTTTTTAACAACAAGGTATGTGTTGTAAATCTCTGGGTTTTTAATGTTTTTGTAAAAATAATCAATTAGTTTTTCTTTTTCTTTAAAGTTAGTTGAAAGCGATGCCGATTTATTTCTATTATTTGTATTTATATTATTTTATAGGTACGGACATATTATTATACACATATCAAGCTAGCCCCAAACTAAGTTAAACTTGAATTATAGGATACCAACTCAACTATATATTCAATATTATATAATAAACATAAAATATCACCCAAGACTAAGAAATTTATGTTCATCACATAAATAATGCTCTCAGCGGGAATCGAACCCGCTGCCTCCGGACCGAGAAGTTAGTCACCTATCCACTCGGCCACGGACGTCGTCTAAAATGTTAAGAAACAATGTTCAGCTCTGCTTATGTTACATAAGTTATCTTTAGTACACATTAGTACAGAGTTAAATTGTTAGGAACTGAAAAAAAATACGATGTATAAATCAATACAGCTAAACCTTTTCATGTTTTATGTAAACTTACTAAGAAAAACGTGTCATTAATAACACAATAACTAGTAACCAATTATAGACTACACTTGAACTTGATAAAAATGAACCATATAAAAGTAAGCCAAGGTAAATCCATCTAGTACACTAAATTCACAGATCACAGTGTTTGTCACTGAACTACTCACGGCTATATATCCCTAAAAGGGGTCGCCAGAGCTCCAGAATCAGAAATTCTTCAGCCACTTTTGGATATTGTTTCAGGATTGTATAATAAATGTTATAGGTGTAGGTCTCCAACCGCATCGCCCTAAAAGTACTTACAAAGCCCCAATACCCTCTCGCTCTCGCTAGTCGCCTCTTACGTACACCCATAGGAAGAATTGGGGTAGTGCTATTCTAAGCCGGCACTACACTGCTAGACCACGGCTGAACCAGTTAAAATGAAATTTTTCATACACATTTGATAGGTCTGGGAATAGGTTTAAAAAAAAATTTATATGCCTAAGTGATAATGTTTGTACACCCCTAACATTTTATTTTAATTTTATCGACTAGAAATTCCCTAGATATAATTTATATGGCAAAACAACGTTTGCCGGTTCAGCTAGTATATCCATGTAAGGTTTCAAATCTCTTTTGAAGTGGGGTGTCTATCGGTCACTGAATTTAGTAAGATGAATATTTGGGAAGTTAGTTAGGGTTGTGTCGGCGGGGTGCGGGAGGGCACAGCGCCCGTGTCGCCGAATAGCTGCCAGAGGCATACAAGCCACGAGCTCGAGGCTATCTCGCTACATCGCCACCCCTAACTACCTTCACTTGCTCCCTATTATCGTTCGATGTTCACTATTCTATATCATTCCCTTTGTTACTAGCTATTACGCTCGGCTCGTAAATGTTTTAGCATTTATTCTTTGCGGATTAAACTTGCCATGGATTTTACTGTTAATTGTTTTATTGAACGATCGCTTTTTACGCTTTGGAATCCGGGTATTTATGACTTTTATTTTTAATAAGTTTGTTACAATCATTAGTCAAATATAAAGATTGAAATTTAAAAAGCATGTACTGTAACTTGTTTTTTTTGACTAATCGGGAAAGGTAGTACAAATCAATATCGCATCATGGTTGTCAATGTTTCTTTTCTGTATCTAGATTTCATATTCTCCAATATCAAATACCAATATTTTTAGTCCCTATTAATCTAATCTTTAAAGAAATAACGTTATATCAAAATGTATGATTTGCGATTAGATACATTACAAGGCTGGCCGGACCACCTAGCTAATTATATCTTAGCTCAATACAAACTCGAGTTTAAGAGTAAAGTTAGGGCTGCAGAACCTACATAGTAAAGATTATAGTTGATAATCTCATGAAACATTACAACAATTAACTTGTCCTTGTCGCTCGCAACTCCGCTATACGCGCTGCGCTCCAAAAATAATTATAAACGAATCAAGATACGCACCGCGAAGCAGCCACGCTGCTAAGCCGCACAATTCGTTTGCGGCAGCTATGAGCCGCTGTAAATCAAAGGGATTCTACACAATAAAGCTCATAATTAATGTAAATACCGCTTTATTTATAGTGGTAGTCATTCTTAAAATCGCTCCCGTCTTGAAAGGTTGGCGCGAGTGATCCCTCGCCGCATAATGAATGCATGTTTTGACAATACACATATCGATGCAATAGTTTAGAACTGAAGTCTCCTTTGAAGCTGCCAATTTGTACAACGTTTAATATGTAAATGTTCCGAATGAACTTTATGTTCAAAACGCTCGCTGCTAGCATCACTGTACCGGAAACGTTTTAAAAAATAAGTGCTCGGTAAAGATGGCTCTGATTCATAACACATGCAAGCAATATTTTTGAAACATTGTTGGCGCTACGGGACGTTCGATTTTTCATTGGAACTGACGGGGTGCATCGTCGTCTCTAAATTATCTCAGCCATCGCAGTCACTGTCTCCTATTAATTTGTTTATATTAGATGGGCTCACTTGCGCAGTCAATCACCTTTGTCGTCAACCATTCGATACACGATTTGTTTTCCAAAGATCTTAACCGTGTTTCCGTTATTTCTGTACAATTGAAGCTTTTAAATTTAGTGTCGTCGTCGCACTCCTGAGACGCTTTAAACATTTGTCTCTGAATATTTATTACCGCCGCTCGCCGAATATATCATTCCCGCACTATTGTGACCATCGATCAGCCGAGGCGCGCGTTCCCGAGTTACTCACCTAATCATTATTTAGCTGAGTAAGCATCTTAAAACCGAGCATGAATACTTACAAAACATTAAGATTTATTTCACAATTTAAATTACTTATATCTCAGTTCGAGTACTCTTGTATCGAAGCTCCTAGTTTTACCTTAGGGTTGCCCTATCCAATTATTTAGTAAAACGCCACTAATGAGGTACAACAAAGTTTCATTGTCAGGGCAATATTAACAACCACAAAGCACCAGGAACATTCAAAGTGGCTCGGAACCAACGCACCGTGTCCCTTTATAATTATTTATTTGAAGATAGGCCCGTGTAAAACATAGAAGAGGGCTGGCGGCCGCATGACCTCCCGGGGCAAATGGGGATAAGTAGCTACACGCCGCATTTCGGTGAAAATATAAAACATGTTCATTATTTTAGGCTAATTGGGAGAATGGAGGTAGAGGCGGTTGCAGCGCTGTAGGTGCGACCGCCCGCCCTCGGCTCTGCGAGACTCGATTCGAGTAATTTGGCTCTGTACAACAATGGAATGGCACAATTCACTCATACATTCCTACTTTTGATATCCCTTCTATATTAATTTAACTTCATCTATAAATTAGCAACTGAAAATGTTTCGGTGGATTTAAATAATGAACGCATGAAAATTTTGATTAATTCTACTTTATCTTAATTCAAACGCGCCCGCAGCTAGTAAGCTAATGTAAAACTTTTATTTTCGCTACAAAATTTAAACGCTGTTTTGCAAAGAAACTCTTCCCTCTTGAAATAAAACACAAAAGAAGTTTCCTCTTTTCGCGTTAAGATTACTCTTTTCCAAAATAACTTTTAATGAATAAGGAATAAAAGGTTAGCAACTCTTTCTTTTTCTTGACAAACTTTCGCGTCTAACCAAGATTTCCTTTTAATCGTGTCCTTTAAAACATTGCCGTGAGCATAATTTGGTACAATCAATCTATCATCATTTTACTAAATAATAAAAGGTTGCTGCTAATGCTTACAATTTTAGCAGAGTGTTTTTTGGTTTGTATAATATTAAAAATGTATATTATTAGCCCCAACCTATTCAATTGATAAAAATAATGAGATTTTAGTTTTATTTCAATGCAAGGTTCAGCTACTTTAAGGTTTTGGATCAGAATACTTGTTCATAGGCTTTATTATTACATGTAATTAGGCCTTAAAAATAAGAACACCAAAAACCATATTAAAGAGATTAATTGCGTCATATAATTAGTTACTATGATCCGTAGAATATAATGTTTTTTTAAAGTAAGCTCAGAGCTTAGAGGGTTGTAGAACGCCGCTTGTAGGATCGAGAGCCGTTGGACCTTAACCGTTGTTAAGTGGTGGTCTTGTACCGGAAGTTGCTCTGTATGTAGACCTAAGAAGCCTTGGTAAGTGTCGATAATCTTTGAGGGAAAATATTCATTTGGTGAAATGAGAATATGTAATTAAATGAAATTCTAATTTCGTAAAAAGAAATGCTAAACTAAATCCATTATCCTTAAGATTAGAACGAGATTTATGATTTCAAAGAAGTCTAAGAATAATATTATATGCTGAATAATACAAATTTTAATGGTTAACACGAATAATGTAGCGAGCGCGCACTAGTTCATAGCATTTCAATCGCGGTCAGCCTATATCAATAGGATCAGCAAATAGCCAACTCAAATGCAGGACTATATAGCTAATCAGTATTCGCATCTGAGATGAAGTGTACCTCGATTGTAATTACTTGCGTGTTGATTTAAGCTCTAACAAGCGAGAGATGCCATACACAAAATATTGAATTGAATTTTATTTATACCTCCGGAGATACTTTATACAATTACCGAGCAAGCGGAGGTGCCGCTACGGGAAACCTATTAAAATATTGGAGATAAGATCGAATTTTTAGTGCAGGCGCAGTGGGTTGGACTTTTAAACGAGAGTCCGTGGTTGCGACTGCTTCAGGTAACCGAATGGCACCTAACTTTAGCGTTCAATGGATAAACAAAACAAACTGTATGATATGCCTCTTTTATTCCTGTAGGGGTCAAGATCAGTTTTGTGTTTTCCGTCCTGGTTCTCTGGAACAGCAAAAGTATTATTGTATAAATAAAATGTGATATAGAGATTAAATATTATATTTTTAAGTTTAAGTTAATGTATAGTTAAATAAATATAATAATTAAATCATATTTATCACAAAAAGAAGACAAATGCATCATAAATGCAATCACAAATGAAATAAAACTACGACTAAATGCTCGGGCAAGAACGATCATTAATAAATTCGATGCAATCAGGCATAATTTTTAGAACCAATGCAATGACTTTATTAAAAGACAGTAGCAACAAAACTTTGATCTAACGTAGAAATCGGTTGCTTAATCATTTAAAATTTTATTCAGAAGAACTATCTTCACCTTTTAATATTATGTGAATAACTGATGATATATAATAACTGATACCGAAAATCTAGTTTGGGATGCAAATGGCGCGAGGGCGAAAGTACACATTCCAACGCTATAATTTCATTTGGCACTATTCAAATCGCTCCAACGGAACCCTTCATCGCGTGTTCTCTTATCGATTATACACTTAACATTCAAATCGAATTCGTTAACCAATTGTAATTATATTAGATTGTTTGTTTTCATATGTTTTTTATATTGACTTTATAATATGAAATATTAATAGTGCTCGAATAACTTTCCAGCTTACTCGTCTGGGTAGCATATTGATGAAAGTAGTAGTCGTTAATTAAATAATGATTTAGTGTTCAATTAGAAGATAAATAAACGTTTATGAAACATGAGTACAAGTGAGCATAACGTAAACAAAATAGTTGTAAAAGTTGGTTCCAGCTCATGGCACCGCTATAAACACTAAATGACTGGGAGGAGACCAACCTGAGTGACTTAACCGCTCGAGGGTTCCGTCGGTAATATACGACATCATTGAATATAGTTTTAATTAGGAACAGCCTACCGAGGCGGCGGCGGTGGCGGCGGCGCCGACACAACCTCTATTTGTTTAACAAAACGCAACCGAGCAAGATGAACCGACTCGATACCAGCTATCACCGACGTATTGTCCTCCACTTTTATTTGTGAATCACCCGTTACAAAGATTTACGACAGCTGCCATGCAGGGGTTAAGCACCGCAATCAATTCAACCCAATAGAATTTACTGCAGATGGGGTAAAAGGGTGGTCTATTAGTTTTCCTCGTTAATTTTCAATTAAAAGCTATCTAAAGAAAAGCTTATACTTTTCGTTGTAAGTACTCGAACAATTTTTGTAAGTATGAAAAAGAAGTGGAGCGCTCGCGTTGGCTAAATATGATTAATGATGTAGCCGTCAACGCAAATTAAACTGCCCATCAAGATTTTAATAAGGCCTTTGTCGAGTAAAACTTCGGGATATAAGTTTGAACAAGTATATTCAAGGAGACCGTGAAATGTTTGTTCAGTCACATCATCTGGAACGAATAATAAATTGGATCTGGTTCATTATTTGTTATCCCATCGCTTCTAAAAGTAATTTAGTGCCAACAAATTTTAATAACGTGGCCAGCTACTGTTGAATCAACCCCGAGAGTACGTCCATTTGCATGAATGCCCTAAAGCGGTGTAAAATAATCGATGATGTATATTTTTACGAGTCACAATTTCAATTTATCGATGTTTATTCTTAGTCGGACAATTTATTCGTATCGGTAATGCTCTAAAGACTTCTGTTTGTTTTATCATCCGCTTGTCGACGGTTTTATGGGAGTCCCAATCGAGCCGAGATGATTTACTGACACTCGCCCACTAATTACACACTAATCTTGGCCTTTGAATTATGGTTGTTTTGATTATTTGACGAATTAAATTGTTGTTTACACGTCTTTTGATTTTTAATTATGTATGTTATCAGATATTATCGAATGAATGGAAGATTTGTGTTGCTTTGTTTGTTGGCGTGTGAGTGTGGTTAAAAGGCATGTGATGTGTGGTGAGTAGTGTTGACGCGACTAACCGACGACATCGAATCGAATACAGTTTTTCACGTCCCGGTGAGATAAGTGCATTTGCTTGTCGCAACAAGGCGCTCCGCGGCGATCGAGTCGCCAGCCCGGCTCAATGGGCGCGCGCCTTATTTATATGTCCCTTTCCATAATTAACTATAGCACAAAGAAATACGTCTTTTGATTTATATCACGTCGTTACATCCTTTCGGTGTTTGAGTATTATATTCATGACAACAATTTTATTGTGCCTTTTGGTTTTGGAGTGCGATTAAAAGGCAAGGATAACCCATAAGGGTTGTGTATGGTAAATGAAACATAGTAAAACGCCTTCTTCGATAAGGGGGTACGCTTAATTTGAACAGTACAAAAAAGCGTTACACCGAAATAATCACTACTTTTTTCCGAGTGGTAACATTTAATTTTTTTTCTCTTGTATGAACCATTATGACATGAGTATTTTCTGAATCATGCATTTTTTCGTACGAAGCAAATTATTGCAAAAGAAACAGTTATATCTGTCTGCATTAAACTTTGTGTATAATTATCTAAAATCTTGATAATTCTGTTTCTTCATTTCAAAAGATTTAATCAAAATTAAGTTAGATAGATTAAATTGAATAATCGTATATTCCTGAAGAGGCACTCTATACTACAACACAATTCTAAACTTAACAGTACAAATGTTGTACATCATTTCTGTAATTCTTATCAACAGCTCCCGTCGTTTTATTCCGTAATTTTTATGACAATAAAAGCCATACGGAGATTTGAAATTAATCAAAATTAACTGCAACGACTTCCGTCCGCAATAAACAATTCTAGTTAAATCAATTTCCTAGTTAACACAGAGAAAACATTTAGTTTAACTCGAACGTAAAAAGAGGAGTGGTCGAATTACGATTACGTTTACGATCCACTCAGGTTTAATTCGATGCTTTTATTTTACGAGTAAAGAAGCTACTAACCTTGTGGACGGATGTCAATCAAACGCTGAAGAATGGCGATTACTCGTCAGTTCAGCTTTTTGCCACTATGTCATATAAATCTTCGCGCGTCGTCTCGACAAACTCTTAATTTATACCCGTTCGAAAACTGCTTGTTCTTTTTCTGTACTGTTGATCTCCGTTTAGAATATTGCGGTGTAAATATGTATTATTAAACATCGAATGTGAATGAATTAAATCCATTATCCGTTTTGAACATTTAAGATGAATGAGTTGGTATGGGTATGATGTTTTTAATCACTTTGCTCGTTTTTATTGACGTTGCCAATATTTAAAATCCGCTAATAAAAATAACAGTAAATGTTGGGTTCTAGTTAGGTTTTCCTCCCTTGAACTTAACTCTAAGTTATTAAATGACAATTATACATACATATACTCACGACGATAATCCCAAAAGCAGTAGCCATAGCCTCAGAGCCAGAAACTCCTCAGCCACATTTGGAGATTGATAAGGGAGATCGCATCGCCCAAAAATCACTTAAAAAGCCCAATATCCTTAGTCGCCCCTTACGACACCCGAGGGTAGAAAGGGGTAGGGACATTATAAGCCAGCACTACACGGCATTAATGACTATTTATGTAATCATTCGGTGGCAAAACGAGATGATATAATATTGATCTCGGAAGATCCTATGTGGTTCATGTCTAACACAAAAAAACTCTGAACATTTAGTAATTAAAAGTGATGATTAAAATACCTAATTGGATTATAGTGACACTATTATTGATTTTGATTCCGTACCAAAAAGGTAAAGGGAAACCCTATTTCTGAGACCAAGTTAGTTGTCCCTTCCCCTGTCCCCTGTCCCCAGGCTGCATCTCATGAACCATTCAACTCAGACAGCTGAAAATTCATTTATTTTTTAATTTTCATACATACATACATACATATACTCACGCCATTAATGCCCATTGGGGTAGGCAGAGACTATCGATCGCCACTTCGTACGATCCTGACAAACCTCTCTAGCTTCGTTTACATCTATCAATCTTTTCATACATGCTCTTTTATTCTTCATACTTCGGACGCCAGCCTTTTTGAGCACACTTTTAAATTTTCACTTGATAATGATAACGGCAAATTATATGCGCTTTACATATTCCAACAAACAATTATTTTAATGACTTAAATAATAACAACTTAATTGAAAGATATAGCGTGGTCCCCCTCAACAGTATTTTTTTCTTACCGTTTGATGGTTAATAGTGCGAAACTATGGTGTTGACACAATTTTTGACACATTATCTTCTCAACTCAAGACAATAAGTAAAAACTTTACACAGGCTACAAAAGAATTAACAAGGGATATATATAGCGTTCAACAACACTTAGATGCGAATTCCGCGAAAATAAAGAAAAAATGAGCAAAGAAAGTGTGGTTAACGAAATTCATAAACAAGCAAGAAAAAACTTTCCTCGAAGACACGTTGTAATGAAGGACATAGATGATCTATGGCAAGCTGATCTTATAGATATGCAGTCTTTTTCTAATAAAAATTCTGGCTACAAATATATTTTAGCAGTAATTGACACCTTTTTATTTTAATTACACTTAGTTGGTTTTTATGTTCTTAGGTTATGTCGTATGACGTATCTAGATGTGATCTACTTATTTACTTGATTCATTGTTACTTAACACCTACACTAGCCGAGCCAAATAATTCGTGATTTTTGCTAAGATTTTTATCTGACTGTATTTTAAAAACTTTAATGTAACATTTCTGCTTATTTTCACCATCTATGTGAGCTCAAACCCATGTAAATTATATTTATTGTTCGCGAAATTTGATATCATGTTACAGAAAAAACACGTTAAATTCATAACATCAGACAAAATATGCTAACACTTTAATTTGATGTCAAAAATTTAACATAACATATACGATAAATGATACGAAAACACGTTTTAAGAATCGCGCACAACCGCAACACATTTGTACAATCAAAGCTGCGATAAAAAGCGAGCAAATAATATTGCAATAGAACGAAAGGGAAATTTAACGAAGCGTTGACAAAATAAGAGAATTTAGGCGTAGAACGTGAGGAATGAGACATCGACGCAAGAGTGCAGAGGCGGTCGAGCAGCTGACACCTGTCATCACGCAATTTATTAGTTGCTCCGAAATAACAGAGTCAGTGAACGTTCAAACAAAGTGGAGCGACACAACGCTCTATTAACGACATATCCTCGGGGTTTGGGCGTCGACACAGCCACTGCTTGCCCGCGATTAATTGTGCACTCTTTAACCGCCGACATCGAAATAACATCTACTCGCATAATTACTCAATTTTGATTCATCACCTAAGCACACTACCGCCAACACTCGCTGCGCGAATTATGTACGGTTACACCGAGTATCCCGGCCGATCTTTGAAATGTTTTATCACAACATTTAAGCCGATTCTTGCTCTGTCTTACTCATTTTACCCAAATATTCTTGAATAGTTTCGTGGCTCCTTTGTCAGATAACTCGTAGCGGAGTGGCAACAGCAACTGTCACGATTTAAATAGAAGTGTCGACATTTGTGTAAACCGCATACTTTCCTCGATAATTAGTCTTTCTCAGATTATAAATACGAGTCTTGTATACTTAATTATTGTAGTGTGACTTTTCTGTGTCGGAAAAGGATGACGACAAGCGACGGAGTACTTCCAACTCATTCGTTCATCTCAATTCACTACACTGGTGCTTAATATCTGTCAAGAATCGTTCACGTCACTATGCCGAGTTACATTCAATAATGAATTGCATCTAGTTTTAGAGTTTCTCGTTCAGTTATTGCGTTGTATTTCTCCAAATTCTATGAATAGTCGGCTAATTGATGAGCCGGTGAGAGGTGGAGTTTGAAGTAAAGTAGCCTTTGACATGGTTAAGAGGCGCTATCCAAACATAATAATGGTGAGGTGGTGGCGAATTACTGGGCGCTGTGTCGGTCGCCGGTCGCGCCGCTCGTCATTACTTGCCCCATCTTTGTACACGCATGGAGCATAGCATCGAGGGGATATTAAGGTTATTACCAACGGCGAAATTGGCCGCGCGACCGCTGAGGTAGCTGCCCACCGAGACCTATTAGCGGTATTACATATTTCATATGATCCTACATCGATCGACGATTATGGCAGTATTAAACGCCGTCGGGCCGTCTCCGAAGCATGGGAATATGCATCGCCTTTACTTTTATCTACGTTTTTTAAGGTTATTAGGTAATTCGATACTTATGGTCGTGTTTTAAAGCACGTAGGTACATTATGGAAACTATTCCGAATTTTAAAAGGTTAATCTCTATAATGTTTTTGCTCCTTCGTTCATGAGAACGGCAGAAAATTGTTTTAGTATTTCAGCAATCTTGTTATTACAAAGCGTTATTGAACATGCGATATTTAGACGGATTTACACGATTCTGTTGTACATTCTATTTGTGGCTTATTTAATTATTAGTTGACATCTCTGCCTATTTGTCTACAACTGGATTGTCTTCATACTTCCAATGGTTTGCTTTGCTTATCATTAATAATAATATTTTATATAAATAGTAGTGTCACGCCCGCAATACAGAACGAATATAGCAAGATATTTGTATTTATTGGACCACCGTATCTGATTCCTGTAAGCCAGGATTAACGTTGGCGATACTAATGATCTCTCAGATCAATAACGTCTGGATTGGGCCCGCGGACAAATGTTTCGTTTGAGACCCGTGAAATTTTACTTTGAAGTGTTGGTGCAATTGTAGTGAAAAGGGATATTGAAACATTTTTTTATTGCAATAACAGAAAAAAAGATAGCATCCTCTATTGTGAAATTTGTGTAAGGGTATGATATGATTTGCAATGTAATGGTACAATTTTGACAAGTTTTAAAATTTTGTAAATATGATAATAAGAATAAAGAATAAGAATAATAAGAAAAAAAGATAAAAATAAGGTTGATTGGTCTATAATGGGATAGGAATACTGAATACTATTAAAGTGAAATCTTTATACAAAACATTTAGATTGTTTTCTAAGACTTTGTTGATTATAAGTCTGCCTTGATAAAACGGGGATGTAAAAACTAAAACTTAAAATATCAGGTGATAGTAAGAGAACTACTTCCTCTTTAGAGATAGGCGATGTAAATATTTTAGGAAATGCTAAAATCTCTCTCCTATGCTTATTAAGTTCATCAATATTTTTTTAACATAACATAACATAAACGTTCACACCGAATATCCCCGAAGGGGTTGGCAGAGGTACTAATACTTCTGAACATCACGTGACTTTGTCACCTGGTGTTCAGAGTACCCACGTTTTGCATGGACAGTGTACTCACGTGATAGGGGGCAGGCCTATCGCCGTTATGTACGAATACACTGTCACTTGACTAAGAACAACTCAGCCATGTGGGTTTCCTCACGATGTTTTCCCTCACCGTTAACAACCATGATAAATTATTTTTTTAATATGCACTTAATTGTTCTCACTTTTAACTCTTGCCTCGTAAGGAAGTATTCAATCTATTGAACAAATGTCTTGGCTGGCCTTAATTAGTTATAATGTTTGGTAACCTAAACCACACCTACCTACCTTTATATTAACCACAATATTTTCTTTGTTTCAGGATCCCTTCACGGTAAGTTGTGTGAAAATCGTCGCGAATAGAAAAAGGAAAGAAATTATTATTGAGGCTTTAGTATAGATTTAAAATATTTTACTACGATCATAGCATAGTTTCATTCCTTGCTTATTAAATATTTAAGATTGTCTAAAGAGTGTAGCCAGACCTTCAAAATCAAGAATTCCTTCCCCACTTTTGAATGTTCAGAAGAAGGAAGACGATCCATTCCTTCGCCAAAAATTAGTACATGTATTATTTTTTTTTCTCTGTACAAATATATTGTAAAATGTATTTAATAATTTATTAACCTTCTCCTCACTCCTAAACTTGAACTTTATTATTCTTTGCTAAAATAATTTTACTGTCCAAACAATAATGTACAATACTATTTGGCAGCTTGACTGACAGACCAAATAGAGTTAAATATCATAGTGTTCTTATGGCTATTTAACACAAAAAAAATTAATCTTTATTTATTAAGATCCCGGGATTTTCAGTCATTGAATATGCTAACCACTTTACCTAACTAAGAAATCATAGAATGTCAGTGCAGGACTTTTATTGAAAACAGCTACATTTTTGTGTAGAACATACAATACAACTGTTGGCTAAGAAAAGCACTAACCCTGCAGTTATCGGTAGAGGTAATGAGGGTATTTAGGATTTTTAAGGTATTGATGAGCGATATGGTTGGAGCTCGAACAAGCATTATTTCACAAAATTTCCCTACTGAACTTCCAATGTAATTTGGCAGCATAATTGTATGTTATAGAATAGTGTTTCTAATAATGCTTTCAATCTCTAGTCTGTAGAAAAGCTGTATTTTCTATGAAGGAGAGGTTGTATTGCGAAATAATATTAAATTTGATACAATAATAAATTGGTCCTTATTTGTTTCCGGTATCTGTTCTCGGCTGCCGCACTAACTCGGACTCTTACAGGGCGTAAGTATACGATTTATATACATTATAATTTAATTGTAGCTGATTTATATTTATATATATTACTATTTAATTGTTCTCCTGTAGTGCCGGCTTAGAATGTCACTACTCCTTTCTACCCACGAGTGTCGTAAGAGGCGACTATGGGGTTTTTAAGTTGTTTTTGGGTGATGCGGTTGGAGACCCATCACCAATGATACTTTATTTCTACCAGCTTGTCCCCTATCATCTTCTTGATATGGCTGAGGAGTTTTTAGGTCTGAAGCTCTGGCTACCTCTTTTTGGGATTTTTGGCCGTGTGTAATGAATTCATGAACATAAATTATCTTACTTGAGATGAAAGAAATTTAATGTCATGACTTATTCCAAAAGTAATGCACTAACCTGTTTAAAACGATACTCAATATAAATATCTCAGCTAAAGCTACGAAACTGTTTTGGTATCATCGCTTAGCTTCAGTTGCTCAATTTCTGTTACCTCGGACACTGTTTTTGGAAGTATCTAGACATGTATTGACACACGTACAGGTGTATTCGGAATGGCCAAAGTGAGAAGCGGAAATGATAGCGGAAAAGTTTAGCGATTCAAACGAACGTATAACAAAAGTTGTGACCGAGATTCTAACATTTCAAATATTATTTGTGAGTTTTGACCTGATATTTAGAGTAAAAACTTTTACCTGAATAGTGTATTCGGGTGATATGGGAATGGGAAGGCCTATCGCCGTTTAACTACAAATATGAGATATATAATTACTTGCAAATATGCGACAGCTACCGAAGATTCCTCACGATGCTTTTCCTCATGGGTCGACTGTAATCTTTACAAACCAACTTCATATGTGATTTAAGAAAATACACGTTAATTTAGGGACAGTTAGGTTTGCGCTAATGCTTTTGAATGAAAGAACGTGATTGTCCTATTGAGCTACCTAAGCTTTTAAAAGTGAACAACCTTCGTCATTCATAGTGAAATCAAAAACATGTACACCGCGAAAATGGCACTAACATAAGCAACACATGCATGTGAAAAGTCTAAATAATCATCAATAACCATTTGCCGTGTAGTGTCGGTTTAGAATAGCACTACCCCATTTCTTCCGGTGGGTGTACCTAAGAGGCGACTAACGGTATGGGGCTATTAAGGGATTTTTGGGCGATGCGGTTGGAGACCCATCACCAACAACCTTTATTTTTACTATCTTTTCCCCACTCAAAGTGGCTGAGGAATTTCTAATTCTTTAGCTCTGGCTACTCTTTCCTGCGATTTATAGCCGTGAGTATATGTATGTAATCATCAATAACCTTCTAACTCACCGCTCCGGTGAACGCTCCTCTCACCGCTCCGCTCATCGCACCCTCACCAACCCAAGACGATAATTAGACAGTGTCAGAACTGAACACTCGGAATCCTAATTGACGTACATGTAAACGCAATCAATGCGACATAGTGCCGGATGTAGCGTAGTGCTGAGACATGCTCGTTCGCGGGCCACCGCAGACACCTCGCTCTTAACTTGGCTTGGCCCATTGTTTTTGGGATCGAGACGTGTTTATGAGGTGGTGGTGAAATATACCACTTTGTTGCAGTGTTTTAAATGTAGGTCGCTGTGTTTAAGTGACAAATTCAATGTGAAATAAATGGTTGTAAGCCGTTGAGCTGAATTTTTTGTAATTTGGTTTTTCTACACAACAGGGATATTAAAACGTCTAATTTAATTTACAGCTTTATTATCACTGTTGCAATCAATTATATTTGTTTCTTAAACTGATACGTTAATATTAATGTAGGCTTCCCCAATGGTCTGAATGTTTTTGACACCGGCGGGGTCGAAATTCTTCTTTCCTTTATTTATTTCACAATGGTCATCCATTATTCGATGTTATTACAAATACCAAATAAAAATATGATTGAGACATTACAACCGTAATACAATGATGTTTATTTGCAACTTCGTCTTTCAAATAACATTTTTAAAAATGTTGGAGCACAACGGTTTTTCCTAAAACTCTGTCAATTTCTCAATAAGTTCCAATGCCGTGTAGTATCGGCTTAGAATAGCACTACCCCATTTCTTCCGCTGGGTGTACGTAAGAGGCGACTAACGGTATTGGGGCTATAAGGGATTTTTGGGCGATGCGGTTGGAGACCCATCACCAAAAACCTTTATTTTACCATATTTTTCCCACTCAACTTTCCGAAAGTGGCTGAGGAATTTCTAATTCCTTAGCTCTGGCTACCCCTTCTAGGGATTTATAGCCGTGAGTATATGTATGTAGTTCCAATGGAGTCCACAGTTCCAGAAGAGGCCACTACATGCCATGTGATTATCTATTTGTTAAATTAATTATCTTATATACTAATCGAATTCACTACCTTTTAAAATACTAGTAACAATATAGATAACCAAGCAGTGTTAAATACACTCAATATCCTTACAATAAGAAATCGAAAGGTCCACCTCAGATATCGTACGTCGTGTTATCATAAACATGCGGAGATCCTTTCAAAGTGAAATGTCCTCGTTAATAAAATTCAGTTTAAAATCTTAAAGGCTCTGTTCCGAGCCGGAAAGACATGTCACATTTAGTTGTAGGAAATTAAAAAGGCTCCGGAGCACGGTCACGTTATCCCTTCTCGAATTTATTAGCTCATCCAGCGATAAATTTGTGAAGTCGGTGGCCGACTGACCCCACCGTTGCTTTAACAGAACATCTCCTGAAGCCTTTTTGAGATGAATTTGCTTTGTTCACTCAAGTGACGGCGTTTTATACTTTAATTTGTTTTGCTTGTTACACTATGTTTTTTTTTTTTTATAATTTAATACATACCTATTATCCAGATTGAAATAGGCGATTTCAACATTAAAAAATCAGAAGGAAACTGCTATTTAAAATAATTAAAGTTTATAGGTGCCCAACCTTATCACCAAAGTATTACTTGAAGAAGGTTTTATAACCAATATAACTTTTAACGGTCCTCATTTCAACATATAAACTGCATACACCCTACATATTATTTTAGGAACTCTAACTGATATTAGATATAAATACATGTCTAAATACTTCCATGGAACTTTACTCAATTCAAAACTTCTACTTGCATGTAACATAGTTTTGTTATATTTGTATAAATATAAGCATACAAATAATTCCTATTTAATTTCATGTCCCGAAAACCATCGCAACTCCGGAACCGAAAACAGTATGTAAGTATAAATTTCATTCTATCCAATAAAGCTCGACCCTTAAATTGTGCCGCATGCACAAAATAAAGCGGCAAACCGTCGTACAAATAAGTCTAAAATCCTGGCGACGCCAAATGTGCTCGCTCGAATTAACAGCATTCTCTGGAGGCCCATATTTCTTGTGTGACGTAGGACCTAGGCCCGTTCGCCGCTAACTACCCCACTGAATCAGCTACGATCACGCCTACATCTTGTACACAAGCCGATTGGTACCTTGCCGCACCGCCATTCCGTACCGGTACCCTCCTCGGATAAAGTAATATATATCCCCACGACTAAATGCTGACTATAACGCTCCAACTACAAGAATAATCTAACAAAGTAAACCGAAGAATCTGTAAACAACTTCCAACCATTAAAACTACCTTTTACGTGAAATAACCGTAATGACTATAATCAATGACTCCTAGTAATGATTTCACATTGTCGTTCTCATAAGAAACACGGGTTCTTATGAAATTATACTACGCTTAGCATAATATTTTCAAAAATTAAAATGAGCAAGCATGGGAGTGAGCTAATTCCTATAACTATGATAATAACACCTACCTACACTCAAATATAATCTTTAATCTGAATGCAAATCATCCTAATACGTTGAGACTATAAAGAGCTATAATTTCGGCATTATATTGTCCATCAAAGTGTTTTACATAAAAATAAAAAGCAATCAAGTAATTTGTTTCTCGGCCTACTAAACTGATTTCGTGATCAGCCGTGGTTTGGACTTGCTCTTGGAAATTGGGGTCGTTATAGGCCTGTTGTTTTGTTGTGATCGCGGAAAATATCCTTTAGGGATCAGTCTGCTGAATATATTATTGATTTGTCAACTTGCTTTATTATATTTAATATGGCTTGGGGTTCCTGTGAAAACGAAATATGCTTTTAGTCCTAGCAGAAATAGCGTTACCGATAGAAAAATAGTATACTCCCGACTCGTTTTAGTTGTGAAATTTACATACAGGTAGATTTGTTTTGGATGCAGCATCTACAAAGTGATTATACCAACCTATAGTTTTTCAATGTTAACAAAAAATGGTTATTCTTTTTAGGGCTACCTATTAATTTAATTAATCACTACACGAGCTTACACTTCAGGGGATGATAACTGAAGTCAAATGGTAAAAGTAAAAAAAAAGACTACATAGTGACCAGATATCACCCCCGGAGATCTATCAGATCAGATCTATATCAGTCATTACACTGACAAATAAGTTTAGGTGTAACCATTTCATGACAAAACGCGATCTAGTGGTTTTATAATGTCCACATCGTGTCCTCTATTTATTGTATGATTTTATTATTAACAATACGACTTCTCTATCATATACAGAACAATATCATAATGAACCGATTCAGTCTATAACTTTCATATTCACCTTATTTAACTTTTATCGTATGAGTGTGTCTTATTTTCAGTGTTTTAAGAAATAAGTGATAGGTAGTGATGGGAAATATATATATGTAAGATTAACTTTCTTCAGTGTTCTTTTCTTCCATCTAAACAACATGATGAAGAAGGTTCTAAAAAGTAATCATTTCAGACGGCAATGCACTGGGCGTGTAAGCGTGGTGATGAGAACATGGTGAAACTTATCGCCGGAGTCTCTCGGCACTTAGTCAACGAAAGAACGGTAATGTACATGCATTTTATTGATTTTCATTAATTCTTTACATATATACATGCATATACACACGACCACAAATCCCAAAAAAGGGGTAGCCAGAGCTTCAGAGGTACAAACTCCTTAGCCACATTTGGAAGTTGATAGGGCTCAAGATTGTAGAGATATAGTAGCGTTGGTGATGGGTCTCCAACCGCATCGCCCAAAAATCACTTAAAAAGCCACATACCCAAGATAACCAGTTCTTTTTTTATTGCTGAATTATTGTATATGTTGTATTAATTACTGCCTAGGTTAGAAAGCTTTTGGGCTCAACATTGTTACATATTTTTCTATACAAAACAAGTACTTCATTTTGTACGAAAAAAATGCGGTATAATCTGCATACACACTCACAAGCCAAGCACAAGAAAATCATTTCCACCCACTAAAAGGCCAAGTGAGAGCCGGACTCACTCTTGTTATCGTGAACAGACATACAGTTATAAACATACATACATACATACATATACTCACGGCTATAAATCCCTAGAAGAGGTAGCCAGAGCTAAGGAATAAGAAATTCCTTAGCCACTTTTGGAAGTTAATAGGGGAAATGATGGTAAAATAAAGTGATGGATCTCCAACCGCATCGCCCAAAAATCCCTTAAGAGCCCCAATACCGTTAGTCCTTCGCCTCTTACGTACACCCACCGGAAGAAATGGGGTAGTGTTATTCTATGCCGACACTACACAGCTAACACAGACAGTCAGACATAGCCAAAATAAGAGCCAAAGCCCTGAGCTCTAAGTGTAAAGACTATAATTTCTAAGCATATAATTTTGTAGAGCCTAAATAGATTAAATTTTAAACGGGGTTAATATTAATTTACTTATTATACTTAGATCCCATTGTTTGTAGTTTCGTAACCCTACAACGTATAAAGCATAAATGAATATGTATTAATTGTAATCATTTAATTTCGAGCAGCAATTTGATTTACATATTTATAATATTATAATTACAAAATTATAGGGGTCAATTTTGCATTTCCATATGATACGATCCTCTTTAATAACGAAAAGTTGAAAAACTCAAAAAATATAAATGTTTTGGATCACATAGTGATGACGATGATGATATAATGCAGAAATGGGATAGTGCTATTCTATAGTATATACAACCGAATGAAAAATATCATATATCATTACCAAATGAAAAGATTATTATTTATGAATATTTCTGCGTCGGCTTAGAATAGCACTACCCCATTTCTTCCCGTGGGTGTTCATAAGAGGCGAGTAAGGGACTTTTTATGTGATTATTGGGCGTTACGGCTTGAGACCCATCAAGTATTAATTTACTATACAATAAGTTTTATGTTACTTTAAAAATATGTAACGAATTTCTAATTCTAAAGTTCTGGCTAACCCTTTTGAGAGTTATAACCGTGAAGTGTATGAATAAATCAAAAATAGAAATAAAAATGAAGTAATAATGAATGTGTTTTAATGCAATTATTAAAGGTTTAAAATGTTTCTACTATACTGAACTTGAACGACATGACAAGCTGAAAAAAGGAGAAACCATAATGTGATTTTTTCTACTTTCGAATTTCGAATGATAGTAAAAGAGATTGTCTTGTTAGTATAGAGAGCTAGGATCTCGTTTCTTTTGTTTTCATTTTGTTGAAAGAATAACTGCCAAGATTTGACAAGAATACAGTTGTTTGCCATTGATCTACTCAACACATACAAACACTGAAAAATAAATGGTGAAAATTCTCTCGGTGTTTAGGCCTTATTATAGTTCTTAGTCTATAAAACAAAGATTATTTTTATCTTGTCATTTCCACTGCCGCTGTATTGTAAAACAGAAGCACGGTGTTTTAAAGCTCCTAAGCTTTAGTCAAGTTGTATTGTTAAGAGTAATAACATTTTGGGAAACAATGCACACACGATGACGTGCGTAAACGTAATGCTATTTAAATGCATTAACTTGAGACGGGATTATATACCCTTTGCTTTGAATGTGTCGATACGTGTTTCAACTTATAACCCTCATAGATATTTTGTTAACTACATATATACACGCCTCTACCTTTTGCGGTACGCAGAGAATATCTATCGCCATGTTGTAAAATCCCGACTACATGTACTTTTATTCTTCAGCTTCTGAATCTGTTCTGAATATTTGCTTCATGCTCATCCTCTACTGACAATACCATCTACATGGGCTCTATATATCTCTTTCGCTGATTAACTTTTGCCCATCCTGTCGATGTGCCCAAACCATATCAACATTCTTTTTTTTTATCTTTTTTGGTGTATCACGTTTAACTCCGCATCATTTACGAATGAAACTATCTCTCTTACGATCACATAACTCAATATTCTAGTATTTTTATGAAGTATGTCATTTACTGCAGTCAATCTACTCTCATGGTTTTTTGACACAACCGAACATTCGCTGCCATACATAAGCATATGACATAGAACCGCACCGTGCACTGCCATTCGGGCCTTTTCGGACACCGACTGCCTTGTCATTAGACTATCCACCGCTCCATTTGTAGCATTACCCTTTTTCACTCTTCTTTCGATATCTTCATCACACTAAAACAACTTCACAGAAATGAAAACTCTTTTGCTAACTGTTTTGTAGTATTAATTTTTATTTTACATGTTCTGTATTTTTAACGTTATTGTAGCGGAATGGCAAAACAAAAACCCTTATAGTTCCCCGTATATCAAGAATGGACTTTATGAACTTAGTTATCTGAGAACAGCTTAATATTTCCTGTATGAAATAACCTTATTTAAACTTAAAAAAGGGGTAGCCATAGCTTTGGAAATAAATAACGCCAGCACCGTTTTCATTCGGCCGGGAAACAAAGAAAATAAATATGAAAAAGTAAAAAAAAGAACACTAAAATTATGCCTGGGTTATCATGCCGTTTCAACCTTCTTAGAACAGGAAGTTTTTAATTCGTCTGTATGTTTGTTTCGTATACATCACTCGATTACAATAGTCAATAGTTAGATTTCTAATCGTAATTCGAAGCATATTTGAGTGTGTGTGTGCGTGTTGCAGAGCGTTTTATGAACTAAGTTTCTTCTATTGTTTCATGTGCTGTGTTGCTGGATTATCATGGCAGAATGGGGTGAGTTGAATTGAAATATTTTTAAACATATTCACGACAGTAGTCATCAAATTGCTTCCTCTCTATCTCTTGATATTTTTAATAATAAAATGAACATGGATTTTGTCAAGAATTAATTATTTTTTCCTCACTTATCCCGTCTTCCTGAAGTAAGCTTTTACGTTTAAAATCAAAATAAGTTGCGTTTTTATTTTCGCTCTTGTTTATATACTCAATATCGCCGTGAAAAAATATTATATTTCAAATAATCAATGTTATGATTTGACCATGACTTTACCTACAATAAAAAACGAAAAACGAATCGTAAAATATAAAAACCATATTAGAATAGTAAGTACTAGCACAATAAAGAAGGTTATTGAAAACTGAAGGTAACAGATGTCGCAGCCTATTTGGAGTATTTTATTCCGCGATCGCAACATAATAGATTTTAGGAGAAATATCAAATCTTACATTTTTCACATTCTTTACATGTTGTTTTCACTGTCATGTTACCGTAAGGCAACATTAGATAATTTTTATAGTTACTTTGACAGTAAATATAGATAAATTATTGCAGTATTTGATCTTGGACTAGCACTACTCCATCTCTTCTCTTTTTTCGCTTGTGGTGTCGAAGGGTGCCAAAGCGATTTATAAGCGATTAGATAGGTTTTTTAGCAACAATAAAGTTTATTCCACACCATCACATATATAAGAAAAACAGTGTTATTTGTTGTTATTATTATTATTGCTTATTGCAACTTTAGGTACTTAGAAATAGAAATATATGGCATATATTTGATTTTACCTTCTTAATCCATTTTCTAAAATGAAAAATGAAAAAATTGAGGATAAAGAGTTTCTTTGTTGCTTCTTCTCTTTACGAACACCTTCCGAAGCAACAGATTAATGATACATTTTAAATTTATGACTTTCAAAAAATGTTAGTATTAAACTTAATTTTGAAGAAAAAACTTTTTGACTTTTTGATAAACTCATTGTTGCGTCAAATAAAATTTCGCATAAATTACATATTCGAATAGTCTATATTTGTTTCTCATAGGCTCATTTTGTTTCAGTTTATAATAATTTAATCAAATTATTTCCTCAAAAAGTAATATAGTCAAAGCAGAAAACAATGCGATTATTAAAAAGAAGATATTCATTAAAAGGACAAACAATTACAAAAATACTAGGCTCAGAAAGACGCATATTTTAGATAACTAAGTCGCGTAAACGACTTGATAGTCGTGCGTAGTTATCTATATATTGTGGTGTGTAGTGAGTCTAATAATTGCATTATGCAGTTTCATCGACGAATAATATCGAAACACCAAATCCTGAATTCCATCTATGATCCTATGTTGATTTATAAATAAAGTCCATATTCTAAGTATTTTAAGGTACGGTTATAGTTGTCCCTAAGTTTAACTGGCTTACGAGTATGACGCTTTTGTACTTGCTTCAGTAAATATCAGCAGAGGTGGTTTTCGATCGTCTAAAATTAAATGCCCTACCGCCTGTACCCTAAAGCTAAAACTAGAATTGCTAGAATAAAATAGATAGAAATTGTTATAATTTGGGTTAATGTGTCAATAGGCTTGTCCTCACACATGAAGAAACTAACAAGACCACGGGTCCTTTAAACTTTATGTGATAAAATTAAATTAAAAATTAATTAAAATTGCACAAGAACTTAAGCCTCAGCCGACCCTTTCATGCTTAATGTAACAATATTGTATCAACTATAGGTACAACTGACCGAACTTCAACAGGTGCATAGGTGTAAGTAATATTTAATCGTTTAATTTTAGGGCTACACTCCACTGCACATCGCGATGCAAAGCCGCAACGAAAATGTGTACAGGCTGCTAGTAGAAGTATATGGTAATTTATTATAATATTTTGTTGGCAGCTGTGCTTCATTTGCTAAATCGCAACTTATTTATACCACGAAAATACCATGACCTAAGGTGTGTTGCGAATGAGTTGCAAATTAGTCGGTGGCGTGCTTGCGATATCATTTTGTATGTATGCTTATACGATGTATGAGTAGAAATTAGTAGTTATTATGTTTGTTTTCATTTACGTGTTGTTGCTTTGGTGACCTTAGTGTCGTTTCATTTTGTTATGACACTATTTACACACCAGAACTTTATTACGTGTGGATGTCGTACGGGATGGCTAAAGTAAGGTTACTAAGGCATATTTATTGTAGAAAATATAAATCTGCCCATTACATGATAAATTAATTTTCTTGAAATTTTGACTATAAATTCTTAAAAGTGGTAGGTAGCCAAAATAACCAGTTAGCCACTAAAAAACGACCAAAAATCACTTAAAATGCTTTAAACCCCAAGTCGCCTCGTACAACACCAAAGAGAAGAAAAGTGGTTAGTGGTATTCTAAGCCGGCACTACACAACACGGTCAATTAAGCATAGTGATGTACGTAATAAAAACATGTTTTCAGATGCTGACCCCAACATAAGAGATTGGTCTGGAAAGAAAGCCAGGCAATATTTGATGCCCATGGACACATCTTTGTCGCCTGGCTCCTACAGAAGTAAGTTCATAATGGTTAATTTTATCTATATTTTATTTGGTATGATAATTGAATAAGTTTAGGAGTATCAAAAGTTCAAATCTCGTCATGTTTCCTGACAAGCCGAAGGTGCTGGATAATAATTAACTCAATTATATGTATTTCATTTTTTTTAAAATATTTAATTACACTTATCTGGTTTACCAATGAATCTCCTCTATTGTTCCATCACATGGCATAAGATTGTAGTGCTATTGATTATATTGAAAATGTGTATTATATATATATAGGAAATTTAAAAAAAAATGTATTAATTTCTTATAATTATCTCTGCACAAAATAAGGTTGTCATTTACAGTTGCTCTAAAAATCCCATGAACTTCCACACAATAAAATAAAAACAACAACTACGAGGGCTGCTATTTATGTATCCGGAACTGGCCACTTACAGAACAATAATTTAAAAAGTAATTACATCATTTAAAAATAGAACTCTTTAGCTTTAGAATACATTTATTTTTATGTGACTGTCAATTGTTTTCACATCGTAGCGTCATTTTGAAAATTGCGTGTCTTCACCACCATGGATTTAACTCGTGAACATTTTCGTGCCATGATTTTTTACGATTTTCGGCGTGGTCTAACTCAAAAACAGTGCATCGATCAGCTTACTTCGACTTTTGGGGATGAAGCACCCTCAAAGACCACTGTGTATCACTGGTTTAGCGAGTTTAATCGTGGACGATCTAAGCTTACTGATGAAATTAAAGAAGGTCGCCCTAAAACGGTCGTTGTACCTCAAAACATCGATGCTGTCCGGGAACTAATAACTCAAGATCGTCATGTTACATATCGTGAGATAGAGGCATCTCTGGGCATTAGTATGACGAGCATACATAAGATACTTCATGAACATTTAGCTGTAAAAAAAATTTGCTCCCGTTGGATTCCGCACAACTTGAGTATTGATCAAAAACAGGCTCGTGTCGATTGGTGCAAAGAAATGTTAAAAAAATACAACCGTGGTGCGTCAAAAGCTGTTTATAATATCTACACAGGTGACGAATCTTGGATCTACGCTTACGACCCCGAAACTAAGCAGCAGTCCACGGTGTGGGTGTTCCAAGATGAGCCGAACCCAACAAAAGTTATTCGTGCAAAAAGCACATTGAAGCAAATGGTCGCTTGTTTTTTTGGTATAAATGGCCATGTAGCTACAGTGCCTTTAGAGAATCGTAAAACTGTTAATTCGGAGTGGTATACGACCATTTGTTTGCCGGAAGTCTTTGAACAAATAAGAAAGACTAACCGACAACGTAGAATCATTCTGCATCACGACAATGCTAGCTGTCACAGGTCGGCCGTCACAACTCAGTTTTTAGAAGCTCAAAAGATCGAATTGACAGGTCATCCGCCGTACAGCCCTGATTTGGCACCCAATGATTTTTATTTATTTCCAAATGTGAAGAAAAAATTACGTGGTCAACGTTTTTCGAGCCGCGAAGAGGCAGTCGATGCGTTCAAAATGCACGTTTTGGAGATACCTCAGTCTGAGTGGAAAAAGTGCTATGAAAATTGGTTTCAACGCATGCAAAAGTGTATAGATCTGAGCGGCGAATATTTTGAGAAGCAATAAAACCATATTAATTGATATATGTTTGTTTCTTTTTTTTATTCCGGATACATAAATAGCAGCCCTCGTATCTAATATTAGCATAAGAAGATGCTTCAACCACTACGATGATTACAGAGACAGACCTAAGAAGAACAGTGACAATACCACCCTCAGGGAGGATGACGCCCCACACTGGTGTACACCTTCACTCAAGTAAGAGAAAGGCGTCTCTGTGTTTCACTGTAATTTGTTTTTCTCACTTTTTTATCAGGTTTATGGGAAGATGTTTCGTGTTTCCGAGCTATATGTTACATACACACTATTTTGACTTAAGGGCTGTGGTTCTATGATTTTCAGTTGGTTTAGATTTGAACACGTCTATCCACCTTCTTCCAAGCAAGAAATGTCAATCACTGTGTTTTACTTCAATTTGTTTGTCTCACTTTTTTATCACGGCTATGGGAACTTGTTTTGCGTCGATTCTGAGCTATATGATCCAGGGCTATGGGAAGATGTTTCGAGTTTCCAAGTTATATCTTACACACACACACTTTCTTTATCATCAGGGCTGTGGTTCTATGATTTTGAGTAAGGATAGATTTCAACAAGTCTATCCACCTTCACTCAAGGAAGATATAGGAGATGTCTGTTTCACGTTCAATTTGTTTGTCTCCCTTCTTTACTAGGGCTATGAGAATATGTATTGCGTTTTCAAGAAACATGTTACACATACACTTTCTTTAACATCAAGGCTGTGATTGTTTGACTTTGAGAACGTTTAGATTTCTACAAGTCTTGATAACTTGAAGTGTCTTTTAAATAACATAACATAAACGTTCACGCTGAACATCCCCAAAGGGGTTGGCAGAGGTACTAATACTTCTGAACATCACGTGACTTTGTCACCTGGTGTTTAGAGTACCCACGTTTTACATGGACAGTGTACTCACGTGATAGGAGGCAGGCCTATCGCCGTTCTGTACGAATACACTATCACATGACTAAGTAAAACACAGCCATGTTGGTTTCCCCACGATGTTTTCCCTCTCCGTTAACAACCATGATAAATTAACCACACATGTCTTTAGAAGAGACAAATTGGTGTAGGCCCGACCCGGGATTTGAACACTAGTCGTTTGCACAATAACCGGTGTTCTACCCATTGAGCTATCACGGCTGCTATCTTTTAAATAACTCTTAAAAAAATATTTTTTACAAATCAGCATTGAATGATGTCCTGCCATTTATTAATTCATTTGTCATAATTATATTATGAAAAGCGCGAGCTTGAAATGTAAACTAAACTGATTACTCAGTTCACTAACATCGAGTTTATGTTATTAGTTATTATGCACTGTATTATTCATACAAATTAGGACTCCTGTATGTATCGTTCCCGTGAGAATTTCAGGAAATTACCTCTTTCCAAGGAACCTGCTTGCCAAGCTGCAGCTTCCAATATCCATTAGTTTTGTTGGAAGAGTTTTACGCATTTTTATAGTCCTATGCGCTATTCCATAGTAAAAGTATTCGTCTAAGTTTAGATCACTTGCGAAAACTCGTGATTAAATCTAAATGAAAAATAAAAAAGGCTTTAGTAAAACTTCAAGAGTGATATATTAATGAATTGATTAGGATTACGGCCCTGATGGACATATTTTAAAACCATGTTTGATCACATTTTTTGCACCGACAATTACTATAATTACCTTTCAAATATCTGTATATACACCATGGTACTGTTGGCATTCATTTAGCATTTACAACTATTAAGTTGATTATGTTATATAAAGTCTTGGCTACGAAATGATGTAAGCAGTCTGTCTTTAAATGTTTGTAATAATCGGTTGTTTGTAATGAAAGTAATTGGAATTTTATTAGCGTCAGACCATTGTGTGCCAATTATAAGAATAGTTTTATGTTCTTCGTTTCTTGTACGGCTAATTAATACTTTACATAAATAAGCTGTTAAATCATGCTAACAATTAGAATGTCAAACATACTGTAATTAGTGTAAACTGTGGATTATTAAGTTTCTCACACTGGGTAATCTATTGTAGATTTCTTCTGTAGATAATTCTCAACACACTTCTTTTATATCTTTTCTGTGTGGGTGTTTTTCTTTGTAACTCTCTTGTTTTGGTGTATATGGTGTCCTGTGTGAAAATTGTACTTTGTAAAAGTGTTTGTCCAAGATGTCACTTACCATTTTACATTAATATTGTTTATCGTTTTCCTAACAGTAGAACTGGCACGGAGGGGTGTGGGTTTAAAGCCTGAGTCAGGCCTATACCAATATGTCTTTTTTAAAGTCACATGTATAGTTAGTTAATTTGTATAAAGTAAAAAAATATACTTCCGCTACCACTTTTGAAAGTAAAGTAAAGTATAATGAATTGTATATAATTACATTCATTATAGGAAAAAAATCTAAGTAAACAATTTACTCACACTCTCTCTCCATAACATACAAAATAATACAAAACATCCCACCTCCAACAAATCTTTCACGATTTCAGAAAAAGAAAGTTTCCTTCGCATCGGCTCTCTGAACGTCCGCGTCAAGAAGACGACCGAAGCGTTCAGCAACTTCCTCGGTGTAGGAGCTACCAGGTACTCTACGTATGGAAGCAAACCTGCGCGATTGGACGCCGGCCGCCATTCCTTCGATGATGTCGACCAAATACACAAGAATTGGGGATCCGCTGATAATATTCAGGTAATCCTATTAATATCATAAATGTGGAAGTTTAGATGTTTGTGTTTTTGAGGCAAAAAGGCTCCTCAATTACATAATGTATATGAATGAAATTTGGCAGAATGCTTGATAATTACCCAAATTGTAACATAAGGTACTCATTATTCCGGAAAAAAATTAACAATAAAATATTCACGCCTGATAGAACTAAGATTGCCGGAAAAAACGCCTTAAGCTTTGTCATAAGCAAATTTGACAGTAAGAAGTTTGTCGGGTCAGCTAGTTAATAATAAAAGGATGAAACTTTGTAAGGATGAATGAAAAAATTGATAGATCTTAACGAAGCTGCAGAGGTTTGTCATTATAGTAGAATGTGGCGGTCGATAGTTTCTGCTCTAATGGAAACTAATGGCATGAGTATATAGAAAAGAATAAGAAACAAAAAGACAGATACTACTTCAGGGTTTGTTGTCCTTCAATTTGTATGGAAGCAAACTTGCTCGATTCCTTTTCATGTCTTCATTTGGTTATGAACTATTATAACTACTGGAGGTCGTCCGGTGATCGAACTTCTAACATAATTTGAGTAATACTATGTAACTTTCTTGCTAAAGAAAAACAATTATCTTTCCTCAATTCGACCACAGTCTCTAAAAATGAATGAAAGAGTATTGATAATATGTTGTTGCTTCATTTATTAACATATAGTAACAATACGCGAGAAATTATATTTCAAAGTGAAGTTTAATTTCCTTTGTGGCGCCATCTGTGTAGAGTTTTTGGTACTAATTCTTGCTTTCATTGCATGTAGTTTCATCTTCAAACTTTTTATTCCGCCACCTGTAATAGAGAAACGTATCTAGTTGTGATGACTAAAATGTATAGATGGCGCTGATGTATTTCTCAAATCTGATCAAAGGCACGCTTCAAATAAATGTACACCCCCATGAAAATTATAGCCAAAAACTAAACTATGATATCAATTACTAGTTTTGGGCTCAAACTGTTCTCTAGGAGTTAAAGTTTATGAAAATAGTTGAATTTGAGCTTAGATTGTCTAGTTTTTAGAGAAATTAGCAGTTTTCACTAATGTGGCAGAAACTTGGATTCAGTTTGGTGACAGTGTGAAAACCAGTTTTTTGGAAATTGTATGCGATAAATATGATTAAATTTATATTATTATAATTATAATTTAAATAAATTGTATGTCATTAGAAAATGCAGAACCTCTTTAAGAGCTTTGTTCTTCAGTTTGGTGATGTGTGACAGCAAGTCTAATATTTTTCTTCTAGCATTAAATTTTAGTTCTGAGTATTATCATTAATATAACATAAAATCGTTTAAGGAAAGAGGAATATTACGATCCAAATAAAATATATTTTTACCAAAATATTGGTGGGACCATCACCAAACTGACACGGCTGATAAAATTAAGTTAGGGTTCCATTTTTGTAAAATAAAATCATATTTCTGTCGATCGCACAAGTTTTTTGGCTAAAAGAGAATACATACATATACTCGCGGATATAAACTCCTAGAAGGGGTAGCCAACTTAGGTAACCTGAATAATCCTTGAAACAGTATTTCGCCACCATTAGGAAGAAATAAGCACACGAAACTGACTTTCAAAAGTGACTTTCCGGTACTTAAGCATAAAACACATCCAGCTCTTTGCAGACGTTGACTCCACTAGCACAAACGAAATGGCTACTTGATTGTATTATGACAGTCTTGGTATTTCTAATGCACAATTTTGAAATAGTGGTAAAAATTCTACTATTTGGGCCTATTCTACAAACTGATTAGTCAGGACTTCGTAAATTCTGGGACAGTACTATCGTACAAATAATAGAAAAGTAATGTAATGTATAAATTAGAGAAAAATGTATTGAAAAACTTAAAACAGGGTACAACCTTTACATAAAACTCAAATTTAGGAAGGGTTTTCATATAAAAACAATTAGCAAACACATTTTATTTGTATCAAATTGTTGGTGGGACACACAAAAAATGATGTCATCAGAGCGAAAATATCTGTTTATTTACTTCTGATTCTCATTATAATTATTTGATATTTATTGTAGTGTTAGTTTAATAAATAAGCTGTCACTTAAAAATACTTTTGCAATAAAATGTAGCTACACATAACTTCCCAAAATCATCAAACTTTTGGGACAGTGCAAAAACAGGAGGTGTACATTTTTTTGAAACGTGCCTAAAGGACACTTATTTTATTAAATCTTATCTTGTTGTGCAACTTAAATATCTGGTCTTGAAGCTTTGCAGAACGCTCTACAGTGGTTGATAGACTTTGATAAAATTAATTATTTTAATAGTCTCATCAATCTTTTGGGACGGTGTTCCCACAATGCAGTTAGAAAATGTTCTGTCCCTATCTACTCTCCAAATCCGTCGCTTTTAGCCTTCGCCCTTGTCAGTTTCATGCATGTTGCTTGATACATACCTACATACATATACTCACGCCATTAGTTCTCATTGGATAATTCCAAAGCGCTCTGGTCTCAAAGGTTCTGTGGTCATTTCTGAGGTATTAGTACAGATTCAGTATGGCCTGACAAGCTCGTATTATGCATATGCATCATATAGCCCAAGCTTAGCATCAATTTAAAATAACTTCCAACCGGTCTTCCTGCATTTATTGTACGTATAAATCGCCTATTAAATATAATAATCACAGTAACTCGGACAGTGCACAAGTTATTTTTCTGTTTCCTTATTTAACCACAGGGTTCAGAAATGTTTTGATACTATCATGATCATGACATAAAGATAATTGTATTTTGTAGAAAGATGAAAAGCTTATGCCGCCGCCAGCTCAAACGGCGAAAGTTCGTCGCCGCGGCGCCAGTGGCCGGAAAGGTTCTTCGGGATCCCATACAAGAAGTACTCCTTCGACTCCTGATCAGGTATGTGTGTTATCATCATGGCCTAACATTTTTTAATAGTTATTCATTTTACTTTCTTTCTTTCTAACCTGAATATGGATATACATATATACTCACGCCATTAGTCACTATTGGAGTAGGCAGAAACTATCGATCGCCACATATATTCTGGCAAATATTTTCATACATTCCCTTTTATTCTTCCAACTTAGGACGCCTGCTCTTTTAAGCACACTTTCTTTTTGGTACACTTTAAATTGTATTCCCCGAGATCGTCCTCTACTAACATTACCTTTCACATAGGCTCTATAGATCTCTTTTACCAATTTACTATCAACCATCCCCTTTATGAGCCCTTCTTAACATTCCTTTTTAATACTTTAATATCCACTTTGCACGATCTTAACAAATCTCTCTTGCTTCCATTATTATCATTATTCTTATCATACGTTTTCTTTTTTTCTTCATACTTTGGACTTCAGCCTTTATAAGACAAGTTAGGAGTAAGTAAAACCTTTTTTAACTAGCTTTCATAGAACTGATTTTCAGGAATCCATTTTATTGAATGAATATACGAGTATTTTGTAGTTCTTATATAAAAGAGTTTTAAGTATAGTTTTGTTCACTTTTGGTTCAATCCATGGTGTGTGCGTTCAATAAGTTCTACTTCCGACATTAAAATTTGATTATCATCATGCTGGCTTAATGCGGTTGGCTGACATAAACTACCATAATAGTAGATGGGAGCAAAAGTCTTCAAACAAAACCACCTCTATCTAAAGAGGTGATTTTTTTAAGTAATTTGTGATCTTTGGCAACTTATCACCAAATATCATTTACTATACACTTGAAAAACCAACGAATATATCGATCGTTTAGTTCTACAATCTCCCCTCTAAGATTAGAGCAATAATTATATGAAAGCACCATTTTGTATTCTCAAAAACCCATTTTTTCCAGCCGAGAGCTCATCTTGGCGCAAATGAAGGTGGCGATTCTGATTCGGACTCAGCGGCTGGTTTTCACGCCGCTTGGAGGCAGCAGAGAGCATCTAATGCTTTGTAAATTTAAATGGTTGACTTAGTTATTTAGTCCATTAGCTAGAATGTCCGAAAATAATAATCACGTATTTTTTGCATTTGCTCTGTAAACATGCTATAAAGGATATACTAAGTGTCGAAAATATGTTTATGTCATATCTTATAAAAACACTTACATATGAAGTCACGTGCTTCCAGTCCAAAATTCCGGACAAATTTTAACAATATTTCGCATTCTCTTTTTGGGTTGCATTTTAACGAAGCAAAAATATGTGCTCAATACTTGTAGTTAAAACTAACTGAAGTATCAATCAGTTATTTATATAATATTGTCATATTGATCATCGCACAATAAATACAACAAACTCTTCCAAGTCCATATTTGTTAATTTAAATGATTTGAACGATGTTTTTTCCATTAGCAATAATAATAAACTATATAACAATTAAATTAAAATAAAAACAGAAGAAGAGACCGACATTATGCTCAAGTAATTCCTGTAAATTATTGTAAATTTAAAAATCATTCCATTTTAAATTAACTAAGAGTTAACAGATCGCAATTTAAATAAAATGTACACTTCAACATAAATAAATAAGATTAATTATTTTAAGAGTATATCTCGGTCGTATTGTGTAATTTATTTGTTAGGTTAATTATAATATGGTGTAGAAAATGGGGTCTTAAAGTTATTATTTTATTCCTAAATAACAATATCAAATTGTAATTGCCAGCCATTTTGCCTATTTACAAAAGTGTATGTGAATAAAACTCTTATGAAATGTGCCTTTTTGCTATGTATAAATCTTAGTGAAATTCCTTTTGGATCTTGTAAATAATACTATTTTCACATTCCATGATATGAATAACTTTTATATAATACTGAAAAATCACAATAGGTTAGTATGAAACTTTTATTTGTCAAGCTTTATTAATTACTTACGCTTTAAATAATAGTTTACATTTTTTTATATAATGAATTCCAATCAGTAAATGCTTACCTGACTAGTAATTATAAAAAAAGAGTATTTTTTCAAACTGTAATAATTTATGTGTTGCGCGTGATTATTTCATTCCTTGTTGGTTATATTTCTGTGATGAATTTAGAAAAGTAATTAAGAGCTACGATATTTTACTACTTATCTATACAATATTTCTACTCATCAGACCTGACCCAAATTTAAAGTGGTTAAATTCCAACCATGTTAAATGGAAAATATATGTAATAATTCTAACATTAAAGTGAAATAACATTAACAAAATATTGAATTTTTAAATGATGTATGCAGTATTGCAAGTGCTAAAAAGGTTGGAAGGTTTGAGTTCTCGCAAAAGGTTTGAAGGTTTCAGTTCAGGAAGGCTAACACGAGCGATGTTTTACTAGGTAACGCGTGGTATATAACTGCCATCTCTTTCGCACTTACATAGTATCGGATACTATGTAAGTGCGAAAACTATCATTTCATTCTAACTTATATCACGACGATTAAGTAACGCTCGTGCTAGGCCTTCTGTATAGAATCCAGTTTTAAGATACTTACTCACCTAATCATTGACTATCTGGATTATTTTTAAGATTGATGGAAACAGTTAGATGGGGGAAAAGTCTTTGATTAAAACAAAATAGCCTCTAGCGCGTGGATCCTTTAAATCAGGCTAACGTCGCCTAATTGCGCTCAGTCGCAATCGACAAGTGACAGGAATAAGTGTGTAGCTCGAAGAAACAGTTTTACTATTTTAAGCGAGATAGCGGTTACCAAAAATGCCTTCGTATGCTTTTATGCGTTGTACAAACTATTCCAAAAGAAAAAACCAATCTCATGAAATCACTTTTCACTCGTAAGTACATAAAAACTTAAAAAGAATATGATAATTTTAAATTCACTTATTGCTTTGTTCGCCATTTTGTATTCTGGTATCGTCGTTGATACAATTTGACCCGAAGTATCCCGAAGACGCACGACAGCAGCATGCGCTTGTAACGCTCGCGCTACTTTCGAATCAAATATGTTCGTCTCTGTCGTTGGGTAGCGTACAACGTTAAATAACAAACAAAGTTGTGTGAGTGTGCGTGCTGTGTAGTTGTGAATATGCCTCTTTTCAGTTGAAGATATAAGTACGTGCCGTATCTTCCGCTATTTTGTTTTAATCAAAGGGAATAGTATTATGAAATTTATCCTTTGTTATTTAAAACATATAATAATATCTTGTAACTAATAATAACTTTACCAAAATTAATCATTGACTTAGTGACGTCTTAAATTCGTGCAATGTATTAAAACAGCATCACATTTTTTGTATTTATTTTCACTTATTTTACACGTTTATATTGTAAAAATGTAACTTAGTAATAGTTTTTAGGTAATGAATTTGTTTAAAAAACCTTTTTTGTCACAAATGCATTCCAAAATTGTTGATAAATGTTATGTTAACTCGAAAATGTACTTAACTTCTAGTTATATTTTATTAAACGTTTTGAATTATTATATGACTTTATTTGTGATAAAAATAAAATAAATAAAAATTTATTCCTTTTCAAAAGTACATCAAAGTTCGTTTTAACCTAGTTAGTTATTTAAAAATACAAAAGTATAATATCTTCCTGTTCCTGCGCTAGGTAATATACCTTTATTTCAGGAAACAATAAACAGAAAAGAAAACTGACTTCAAAATTGAAAATATAAAATCTAAAAACCGAAAAATGTTGTTGGGGCTGGCCCGCACCCTCTGCAGCAGGGAGGCGGCGCGGGCGCGCATGGTGGCGTAGAAGCACGCTACTCGCGCTTCGGCAAACATGCCAGAAGCGGGGCAGCCCTATCAACACCCTGATAGCGTCATTATACTGCACTCTATGTGCATGATACTGCCGCTTCGTATGATGAGCCCATAGAGCGCACGTGTAAAGTGAAGTGCAGTAGGCTCTGAACAGAGTTACCTTTACTGCACCTGTACATCGTGCGAACCTACGGGCGATCATGTTGGCTCTTACTGCCAGCGCGCGCCTATCGCGTTCGATGTCTGCATCGTCCTTGAAGTCAGAGGTGACAATGTGACCTAAGTTATGAGATACTAACTTATAAATAACATCCAAGACTAGAAACAATCATTTATGCTCATCACATAAATGTTGCTCTCAGCGGGGATCGAACCCGCAACCTCCGGACCGAGATGCTAGTCACCTATCCACTCGGCCACTTGACGGACGTCATCAAATCGTCGTAATTTCAACAAATAGTGTGTTTTGCACGAGTGGAAGATTATGGGTAGTACTCGTATAAAATAAACAAAGAAAGGTAACCGTAAAGATTCAGAAGGTAGAAAACCCGCCTATCACCGCCTACCATGCAGGAGTCGTGAATTTAAATTCCGGGGCAGACCTACACTAATGTGTCTTTTCTAAAGTCATATTTGTTGTTTTGCTTTATTTACTAAAGTAACGTAACAGACGTAAAGAAACCCACATGGCTGACTTGTACTTAGTCATGTGACAGTGAATTCCTACAAAACCGCGATAGGCCTTCCCGTTGAGCGCACTGTTCAGGCAAAACCTGCGTACCTACTGTGATCAACTGATCACCTAGTGACGTTAATGTCACTCGATGTTCAGCGTCGCATTAAGAAGGTAGGTTTTTAATATTGCATTATGGCTGTTTCTTCGCAAATAAGTAAGTTATTTAAACTTTTAAGAAAGGTAAAAGTAGTGTGGGGCGCCCTCCAGTCCGCTGGACCGACGACCTAAAGCAGGTGGCCGGGAGTGGTTGGATGAGGCTGGCCGAGGATAGGAAGAGGTGGCGCGCCATGGGAGATGCCTATGTCCAGCAGTGGACGAGTGTGGGCTGATGATGATGATGATGATGATGAAAAGTAGAGAAACTATATAAAAATAAAACACCTTGTATGAATGCTACAGCAAAAACGGATTATCAATTACCTTTTAAAACAAGTAACGTTTTTGCTGTTAGTGTCATGTCAGAAATTTCATAAGAGCTGTTTAAAGTTTTTATACAATACTAATGGCCCACATCAAGCCCCTGGCAATCGTGTTCACCATGTAAACTCACTTAGCAAAATCCGATTCTTCGTTTTGTATGAGGGAAACAGAAATAATGACAATAGGAGACATTCCTAACCCCGGAACAGAGAAAGATGTTAGCGTTGCCAATTTGAAGGGTAGATCTCCTGTCATTTGCATATTCGACGGTTAAAAGGTACTAGGGTACAAGCGACAAAAAGCTAATTTTACAGGAGAGCTGTTTTTAGGGTTCCGTACGTCTGAATACAAAAACGGAACCCTTATAGGATCACTCGTGTGTCTGTCCGTCCGTCGATTACAGTCAATTATCTCCGAATCTATTAGACCGATTAAATTGTAAGTATATTTTGTACACATATCAATTCCTGTGACCCAAACACAGAGGTGTGACGTGAGCAGATGAAATCTGTATATGGGGGGTCATTTTTGGAGGGGAAGGGGAAAATTAAAAAATAATAATCTGAAAACTGCATCGTGTGGCATATCAAATGAAAGGTCTTGTTGAGAAGATCTTAAATGTATTTTTTTGTAATTTTAAAATAAATTGTTTCCAAGTTATTCAAGAAAATAGACGAAAATTGACCATTCCCCCCCCCTTATCTCCGAAACTACTGAACCTAAAATTTTGAAAAAAATACAGAATTTAGTTTTCCTATAAGAAGTCCATGATATTAAAATAACATGGTAAATCACTCAATATTGTGCGTACCAACTTACATTTGCAGGTGGAATGTGTGGGAGAACATATTTTTTAACTCCAGTGTTAAGTTTTGTTAAATCGGAATCATCGTACAGAACCCTCTTCATGCGAGTTCACTCGCACTTGTCCCCTTTTTTTATTTCCGAGTAATTGGAATAACTTTTTTGATTGTTGTGATAGCATAAAAAATTAAACACTCGTTCGTTTAGGAACAAAATGCGCATTATATTATTTAATTTTATTAGTTGTATTGACGTTATTAACATGATTTAATGTCGCTTAGATCGATTGATTATATTTTGGTCGAAGTAATACGACTTAAATAACATAAAAAAAAATTTAAACAATTTAAGTAAAGAGAAATAAAGTACATTACTAGTTCATTTTTTTTTAAATATGGTATAAGTAGGGCATAAGCGACATAGGTTTTAAACTAAAAAAATAGTAAAACAGCATATCACACAGTGCTAAATAAATTATTATGCAAATATACGAAACAACTGAAGTTTTTGATGTAGGTATATGAGGTAAATTGCTCTAAACAACATCGTTTTTTCTGTACAGAGGGGAAACGGATGTAACCTTTGGATTTCTCAATTGGGCAGTGCATTAAACGAAATTTTAAATAAAATACAAGGGTCTAACAGTATGATTTATTTTATTGACAGTGCATGTATGGGTTCATATACTGACAAAAAACAACTAAACCAAGAGTAGACAGAGTTTTAGAATAAACCATTCAGTCAGCATCGACTATGACTATGAGCAAATAATATTCAAATATAGCATTGTTTCGTTGGTTACTTAGTATTGGTTGCAAATCAATATAGCCCCAGTTTTTTAAGAAAAAAAGTAGGGTGACCTATGTCAGACTCTAATATGAATTAGTACCGCTAAATATAAAAATTCTTTGTTGGTATGCAATATGATTGTAAAATAAAAAAAAGATAGAAGATATATAATGGTGGATTAAAACAGAACAATTATCAATGTACACTATTTCTAACAAAATGATCGTTAATATCGAAAATACCTTAAAAAACGTTTCGAATTGTAACTTCTTCCATTTTTCGTCAATTAAATTAAAAATACTCTAAATCAATAATTGGTAAAAAAAAGGGAAAATTCTACAGTTGTAAGATTTTATTTGAAGTCTGGTGCGTGAATAGTTAAATTGAGGCAACAGTTATACAATGCCATGATTAATTAGTATATATTTGAAAATTCTATAAAAAACTATCACTGTATAAATATACTAATTTGTCTTTTCCAAAGACATATGTGTGGTTAATTTATCCTGGTTGTTAACAGTGAGGAAAAACATCATGAGGAAACCCACATGGCTAAGTTGTACTTACTCATGTGGCAGTGTATTTCTACCAAACGGCGATAAGCCTGCCCTTATCACGCTAGTACACTGTCGAAGCAAAACATGGGTACTCTGAACACCATGTGACGATGTCAAATGATGTTCAGAAGATATTAGTACCTCTGCAAACCCCTTCGGAGATATACGGCTTGAACGCTGGCGTCTTAAGTCTTGAGGAACTGATAGTTATTTTGAAAATATATTTAATGTACAGAATTGACCTCTCTACAGATTTATTATAAGTATAGATAGATTATATTACACACCTGTCGGCCCACCAGTTAGGCACTTGTGCTGATTCAAAACGCCTGTCAATTTTTTTTAACTATCAATGAATAAACAAAATCGTAAAAAAACAAGCTTACAGGAACAAGTTTCCTTGTTGGTTTGGGCATAGGGGTTGATGACGTGCAGTGCTGATGCTTGCCAGGCGATGGCTGCCTTGCTTAGCACGCTATTAATCATCACTATAAAAATTTCTAGCCTTCCAGACAGACCGTTATTCGTAGGGTTCACTAGCTCTTAGACTATAACAAAAAACAGTAGATATAATATATCAGTAATGTCAGATTTTGTAATAAATATACTACTAGAAACAATCGCTCTTTATTATATACATACATACATACATACATATACTCACGCCATTAATTCCCATTGGGGTAGGCAGAGACTATCGATCGCCACTTCGTACGATCCTGACAAACCTCTCTAGCTTCGTTTACATCCATCAATCTTTTCATACATGCTCTTTTATTCTTCATACTTCGGACGCCAGCCTTTTTGAGCACACTCTCAATTTGGTCCAAGTGTGTTTTTTATTATATACTTTTTAGAATTTTGTACGGTATTCTATTAAAGAGTAAGGCAGCGGATGTCAATACTCGTAAAGTATTTGTCTCACAAAAGAGAGCCATTCTCTGTATTTACATGCTAAGCTCGAGGCATTCGTTTCGCAAACTGTTTGAAGATATTGGCATATTAACTGTTCGATGTCAATACATGTACGAGACTCTTCTTTGTGTAAAAACACCATGAAGCAGTCAGTTAAGTTTAAATAGCAAGTAAATAAAGATTAATAAAGTAAATATTAGTATAGTATAGTATAGTAGTCCTTTAAAGGCTCTCCTCTCAGTGACTGTTCAATATTACTTATTTACTTACTTAAACTCACGCCCATTGTTCCCATTGGGGTAGGCAGAGACTTCGATCGCCACTTTGTACGATCCAGGCAAATCTCTTTTGCTTCTGTTACATTCATCATTATTCTCATACATGCTCTTTTATCTATATCTATACTAATATTATAATTAATTAAATACTAATATTATAAAGAGGAAAGGTTTGATTTTTTGTTTGTTTGTTTGTTTGTTTGTTTGAATTGAATAGGCTCCAAAACTACTGGACGGATTTGAAAAATTCTTTCACTGTTTTAATGCTACACTATTCCCGAGTGACATAGGCTATATTTCATTTTCAAAAAATTAGGGATCCTTACGTAAACTTCAGAAATGTAACCCAAGGTGTTAAAGAAATACCAAAAAAAATCCTTACATCGCGTGCGCTGCGAAAACTATTGACAATAGAATAAAATTATGTACTACAATTTTATAGAACACATTATTATCTAAAAAAAATGCCCAGACAGCATGTCTCTAACTATTATAGTTATCTCACAACAAGCGTCATTATATAAAATTATTTAAAAATTAAATTAAAATCCTGCTTTAGAAAAGGCTCTTTATTTGTACCTATCTAATCCTTATAAAAAACGTATATATTATTTCAGACTACTTCAATATCCTTATATTACTTTTTGAATTATTCAATTCAAACATTCCATTCGAAAGTTATCTCGAATTAAAAAAATAGATAAAACTCCGCTCGATTAGCTATGCATAGTAAGTTGTTGCAGGCGTCGCGAAGGGGTACGGGAGGCTGCTTAAGAGCTTATTCCATTTGCCTGAATTCAGATGTCCGACAGCCACAGAATCTGAATTCAGACTAGTGGAATAACGTTCAGAACGCTAGGCTTCCGATAAAGAGACAAATTTCGGCTCCTAGCTCACTACATTTTTTGTAGCTCCGTCTCAGGAAGGTGGAATAAAGGCGGATTTATACAGGGTAAGTAACTGACTCCGAATTCGAGTCAAGTCAGCGCTGACCCGAAAAAAACCCAATGTGAACTGTTTCAAGTCAGTACAGTGCGGTTGAAGTCAGCGCTGACTTAAATATTCGCATACGAATATTTAGAAGTCAGTCAGACTGACGCCGCTACTGACTTGCGCACTTAAGAGCTTATTCCATTACACTTTTATCGTGGCTGAAATCGGAGGTCCTTCACAGTCACTGCCGCAGAAGGCCACAGACGCTTGTTATTCCACTACACCGATTTCAGTTCCTGAATCATTCGCGAGCGCGCGATTTTTGCGGGCGGTCATACGAAATTACTCCCGCCTTTTTTTTAAAACGCTCTCTATCGGACTCTCTTATGAACTATCCCACTCTCATTTATTAAACGACGACACATTGCGTCTATATATCTCTTTCGCTACTATACTTACATATATCCTATTCATGTACACAACCTTTTCCAAATATTTTTACATCATATATCACACAAAATATTAAATAGGCGGGAACTCCTATATGACTTAAAAATAAAAGCATATTTATTAAAAAGTTTGCCGGGGTCGTACGAAGTGGCGATCGATAGTTTCAGCCTACCCCAATGAGAGGTAATGGCGTTAGTATAAGTATGCATATAATGTGATTGAACGTATTTGCTTACCCCAATGGGAAATAATGGCGTGAGTATATGTATGCATGTATGTAATTATACGCCTGTGCCTACCCCCACGGGAAGTGATGGCGTGAGTGTAAGTATGCATATTTGAAACAATACGTATCTGCCTACCCCTTGCGGAAAAATGGCGGGAGTTTAAGTATGTATGTATGCAATTTAAATTATCTGCTTACCACAAGCGGAAGTAAAAGCGTGAGTATATGCGCGTATGTATGTAATTAAACGTATCTGCCTTCTCCGATGGGAAGTAATGGCGTGAGTATATATAATATAATATAATTTGCATGTATGTGATAAAACGTATTTACCTACCCCATCGGAAATAATAGCGTGAGTATATGTATGTATGTAAGAATATAATTATACATATCCGCCTACCCCTATGAAATGGAACCCCTACCTACCTAACTACCCCTGGAATTAATGGCGTGAGCATATGTATATCTGCTATAAAGTTTTATTATCTTTTTTTTGTTTACGTAATTTGCAATCATAGGCATGAAAAATTTTGGCACGTCCTCTCGCTGTGGCGGGCGCGAGGCGACTAACTAAATCGTCTGATCGTTATTCCACCTTCCAGACAGAGCTACAAAAAATGTAGTGAGCTAGGAGCCGAAATTTGTCTCTTTATCGGAAGCCTAGCGTTCTGAACGTTATTCCACTAGTCTGAATTCAGATTCTGTGGCTGTCGGACGTCTGAATTCAGGCAAATGGAATAAGCTCTTTACCCTGTATAAATCCGCCTTAACGTTCAGACGATTTAGTCGCCTCGCGCCCGCCACAGCGAGAGGACGTGCCAAAATTTTTCATGCCTATGATTGCAAATTACGTAAACAAAAAAAAGATAATAAAAGTTTTATAGCAGATATACATATGCTCACGCCATTAATTCCAGGGGTAGTTAGGTAGGTAGGGGTTCCATTTCATAGGGGTAGGCGGATATGTATAATTATATTCTTACATACATACATATACTCACGCTATTATTTCCGTTTGGTGTAGGTAAATACGTTTTATCACATACATAACATATAACATAACATAAACGTTCACGCCGAATATCCCCGAAGGGGTTGGCAGAGGTACTAATACTTCTGAACATCACGTGACTTTGTCACCTGGTGTTCAGAGTACCCACGTTTTGCATGGACAGTGTACTCACGTGATAGGGGGCAGGCCTATCGCCGTTTTGTACGAATACACTGTCACATGACTAAGTACAACTCAGCCATGTGGGTTTCCTCACGATGTTTTTCCCTCACCGTTAACAACCATGATAAATTAACCACACATATGTCTTTAGAAAAGATAAATTGGTGTAGGCCCGACCCAGGATTTGAACACTAGTCGTTTGCACGATAACCGAGTGTTCTACCTACTGGGCTATCACGGTTGCTTATGCACGGTT